>NQII01000548.1:379817-399920 GCA_002778355.1 Clitarchus hookeri | reverse complement strand
CTATATACAGCATACAGTCATACGCAAATAATCTTATTTTACCATGCTAAGCTATGCAAGTGAATTTGCTGCTGGTCAAGCAATTTTTTTTCTCTCACTTGTGCTATTTACTGAGCTGTGAATGTGCACATGTCCTACTTACTGTGACATTTTTAAAATTTTCAAAGCATGTTAAGTGACGTCTCCGAGAACAAAATCACAGCACTGAAGTTACCAGGTTTGCCAACATCGCAATACAAAACATACAACAGTTAACAATTTCTCCTTGTCAGACCATATCAATGTATACTGATAGGCTATTTCCTAGGAGGTAAATAATGTTAACTTCTCATAGATAAGATTTCCTTAGCTGGAAACTGTCTAATCCCTGATTTTGTTAAGCAGGAAAGGGTTACACTTTTGTAAGCCCAGGGACTCTCTCTCTCTCTCTAGCAGTCAGGTCATGTAGGACTACCTCCTACCAGGAAGGAGAACCATCGCCACAGTCATAAATGTGAACAGGTGAAGGAAGAGGCCTAAAAAGCACCAGTTTAATTTTTTTTAGCGCATTTCAAGTCACCAAGAGGATGCCAAGGGGATGCTTGAGACTCCATTGCAGTGAGACCTACCGAAAGTAAGTCTGTACTAATAGTATGATACAATGGTCCACATAAATTTCTAGCAGTTTGAACCATCATAATAATCTCTTAAAGTGAAATTGAACTTCAAATATTTTCTTCTGAAAATTAATTTACCCAGAGGTGCTGAGATTGAATTTGCTCTAAAGCCAAGCCAGTTGGACCAGNTTCTGAAAATTAATTTACCCAGAGGTGCTGAGATTGAATTTGCTCTAAAGCCAAGCCAGTTGGACCAGATTTTATTTCACTAATCTATTCAAGTTACCTAATAAGAATTTGTTTAATAAACACTATCATCAAGAATTTATGGCATTAATCTGGACAAAATAAAATTTCACATAATGCTGTTTTTGGAACATATTTGCTCTCTCTCTCACATATATATATATATCTCTCTCTCTCTGTGTGTGTGTGTGTGAGATAGAGAGAGATTAATTTAATTAATGCTCTGAGAAAATTTGATATATGAATCTTATTTATTATCAGTAAGAAATCTATTTGGAAATAATTATTTCTGGTAACTATAGATGTTCATGGGTGTCTGATGCTAATTTGTCTTGATATTTTCTTATCACAGTATTTTCTTTCACTTGAATCAGGGTACTACTGTGTGATTTGTGTAGAGTTGGAATTTCAATGATATTTAAAAAGGGTATCATTTGTGTTGCATCTTAGTATGTTTTGTCACAGCATATCTCTACACCAGTTGGAAAAAATTTGTCTTACTGTCCTGTTGTAGAGAATTTAAGTGTTTGGGTAATTTATGACTTTGCACAAAGGGTTTAATGTTGTCTCACACTATGGCAAATTGGCAATGGGATTCTCATCCCACATAAGTACACAGGCAAACAAAAAAACATTTTGTGAAAACTTTTTAAATAAATGCAGCTGAATCTATGTATTTTTGGCGCTGAAAACGAATCTGGCATCAGTTTTTTTGTATCACCCACAGTTCTCTCACAATATGCATTTGTATTTAAAAATGTGATGTATGCGATTGTATTTAAAAAAAAAATTCATTACATACATTTTAAGTGTTTATTTTTTGGTATTTCCTTTCTCTCTTCTCTTTGAAGCTTCTTATGTAGCCTTTTCTCCGATGTGATGCATTTTGTTGTTCTCGGTGAAGTGACCAGCAGTAATCAACCATCACGCTGATATTCCACGGTCCTTGGTAAGTTTCTCCATCGCTTTGATGTCCTGGTGAAACCGCTCCCCCTGCTCTTCATTCACGTCACCCAAGTTGTCAGGGAAAAAGTCAAGATGGTTGTGTAAGAAGTGGACTTTAAGGCTCATCAGGCATCCCAGATTTTTGAACTCGTCTTATCATATTAGCTACGATAAGCTCATAGTTTGGGTCTTTAACATTGCCCAAAAACTTAGTCACAACTTGCTTAAATGATATCGAAGCCTCCTTTTCCTTTGTAGTAATTTTTGTTTCAAAGTTGGAATCGAACATCATTTTACGAATGTCAGGCCCAACGAAAACCCCTTCTTTCAGTTTGGCTCCTGATAAGTGAGGAAACTTTTCACATAAATACTTAAAACATTCATCATCTTTAGGCAAGGCTTTTACAAACTGTTTCATTAAATGCAATTTAATGTGAAGAGGTGGTAGAAGAATTTTTTTTGGATCTATTGAAGTTTTATGCAAAATGTTCTTTCCAGGTGTTAAGGTTTTTCTTGCGGGACAATGTTTTGTGGACCAGTGTCGATCCTTTGCTCTGCTGTCCCACTCACATATAAAACATGGAAATTTAGTAAATCCCTTTTGTTGGCCTAGGAGCATGCAAACAACTTTCAAATCTCCACACATCATCCAATCGTGAGCAGGATAGTTAATTTCCTTTAAAATAATGTCTAGATTTTCGTAAGTTTCCTTCATATGGACTGAATGAGCCACAGGCAGTGAAGCATAAGTATTACGATTGTGTAAAAGAACAGCTTTTAAGCTAGTTTTTGATGAGTCTATAAAAAACCTCCATTCTTCATTGTTGTACTCCTTCCAAATTCATTCATTAGACCACCAATATCATGGCAGTGCACCGAATCCTGTTCTTGCTTAAAAAACTTAGTGAACTGTTGATCTCTTGTTCTATATTGATAAATAGATGCTACAGGTGCTAACAAATGTTTTTCTTTTAGCCTAGAGCCAAGCAATTCAGCTCTCTCTTTAGTCAAACCCAAATCTCTTACCAAATCATTTAACTCAGCCTGTGTAAACAACTGAGGTTCTACATTTTCTGGAGAACATTGGAACTCATCATCATCCGGTTTACCTTCATCAGATTCAGTTTCACTGGACTGATCAAGTAAAACATCATCAATAGCCTGTGGTGGCTTAGGGACAGGAAGTCCCGGACCATGACCGACTGGCCGAATAGCAGAAGGAAGATTAGGGTAGACAATTACTTTCTTATTTTTGGAGTTATATCCAGTAACATCAATGCAACAAAAATAACAATCGTCTAAATGACTTTTTGGTTCTCTCCATATCATGGGTACTGCAAATCTAAAAGCTGTCTTTTCTTTTTGTGACCATTTTCTAAGGTCTTCAACACAAACATAGCATACGTTGTGTGGAGCCCAAGGTTTTTCTTTATCACCGAGTTTTATTCCAAAATATACCAAGTACACTTTTTTTTAACAAACTCTGTAATATTTCTTTGATGTTAGGAAAGTTTTTACAACCACGGCTAGCCATACTTAGAGCACATGGGCAAAAAGCTGAAAAGTGAGGTTGTGTTGACTGAAAGAAAACAAACACTCATACCACCACTGCCAACCTAATTTCATTTAGATTTACTGCATGTTTTAATATATATGAATAATGTATATCAAGTATATAAAAATACATAAATAAAGTATATAAAAATGCACAGATATTAGATAAAAAATGAAATTTCTCACATTTTGTATATTCAAATGTGAAAAAATAGTGGGTATTATGACTTTTTTATTATTATTTTCAGACTCAGCACACCAAAAAACATAAGAATCTGGCAAAATCATTTAAAAAGTTTTTTTATCGTTGGCCTGTGTTAGCAACGCCACAGAGAAATTTATTGACATTTTATGTGCAAGGCTTCTCTTTTCCACAAGTACTCAATTACTTCGAACAAATTTAAAATTAACGCAAACACCACAAAACTAGTCCAAACAAATACATTAATATTACACTAGCTGAGTACATTTTTTTTCTAAGGGTGCTGCACAACGTGTACGCCAAACTATTTTTCAAATAATGTATAACATTTTACACATACAAAACATATAACTACTAGAACAGTTTACAAAGAGTGGCAAGCCAACGTGGTGGCCTAACAGGTCCAAAAAGTTATTTGTCTGAAAATGAGTAACGTGCCAGATAGAGAGCAGTATTTTTTACGGAATTTCCTGTGCAAGGCTAGTGATGCTGACGTGCATGACAACATGGCGGATGATAATTCCATTACTGTTAGCGTGCCAGATACCCCCTCTTACATTAATGAATTGAGCACAGATGCATTTTAAAACACTCCTTCCACTGAAATTGGTGTTAATAATGAAGTGTGTGAAAGAGCCACAGAAAATACGGTTATAAATGAAATCTCAAATGCTGTACCTGTTGCACACACTGAAACCAGTAATCCTGTTAGGTTGGAATCAATTATGCAAGTTATGCAATCTATTTGGCAGCAAAGGAAAAAAAATTTTGGTCACTATTGGTAATGTAGGAAGAGATTTAAGCAAACGTAGGAACCGTCAATGTTCTACACTAAACTACACATTCAAGATTTTGGAACATCGATTAGTGGATCTAAAACAGAAGTTACTGCTAACACTCCAGATTTGCCATCTAGTATAGCAGTGCTAATAAAACTATAATTGTGTGCCAACACTCTCGTACGAAAGGTGATTCATACATTGGGCATGAACCCACAGTGAAAGTTTTAAATGCTATGCACTCCAATAAAATTTACAAAAAGAACGCTCTGTTGCATTGTGGTAGTAATCTCAGTTAATAATCCTTGATGCTGATTCTTGTACTATGGAAAGGTAGCACATTTTCTCCAAGATCTTCCACCACGGGACACGACTTCTCAACAAACTGGCAAACAATATGGCGAGACAACGCAAAGAGACTGTTGCTGTTTGACAACTGCTGTGTGTCTTCTGATAAGATCAGCTTGGATTGGTTACTGAGCGGCCAATGAGAAACTCGCTTCTTAGTTTGAAAGCAGTATTTTACTGTATTCAAATTGTTGTCCTAATATGTGTAATATTATATTATTTTTGTTTCAGCAGAACTTTTCCTGAAGGATTGATTATAAAATGATGTTATTAATGTTGTTAGATATTTTAAGGATTTGTCAAGTAAGCACATATTGTTGTCTTTAGTAGTGTGAACAGAAATATTTTTTTCGTTATCTATAAAATTGGGAAAACTGAATATTTTTGAACCATAACAATTAACACCTACCAGTATGTTTACTAACAGACACTTTAATTTTGGACACACACATTTTATTACTACCTTAAAATATATATGTAGCGTTCAACTTAAACTTTTAGGTTACAGTTTAAACCTTCAGAGGAGGGCCGTTTTCTATAAAGATATAAAAATTGCCATTTGTTTGCATTTCACACAGACATTTGCATTGGTAAATATTATGAGTTAATTTCAATGTTTACATATGTCAGTTTAATATTTTCTTGTTTGTTTACATTCAAAATTATAGTAAAAATATTATTATGATTATCTGTCACTAATTATCTAAATTTTCAATAATCAAAATGTTTTATTGTCACATATTGATAATTACTGTTTCTTAATTTGTGAAATTTCTTTTTCATAATCACTCTTTGCTCGGTTTTTAATAAATAATTGCCACTGCTTTCTCATTTCTTCTTTATTAAAATGCAACTGAACAAAACCTTAACAACAACTACCATATACTCTCCGAGAACAAAAACAAAACACTAAAGTTAACAGATTTGCCAACATCACATGACAAAACATACACAGTTAACACCCTTCCTCAAACCTGTTTAAATTATAAAACCAAAAATTAATTAATTCTTAACACTATTAATTGACTAACAAACAAATGTTTTTAAACAGGTTTCGTAAAAATATCTGCAGGATTTCCTATTGAATCAAAATATTGTAACACAACAGTACCATCTAATACTTTATCTTTAATTTAATGGTGATGAACATCAATATGCTTAGTAAGCTTTGAGTTTTCTGTTTTCCTATGTTAGCGTAAAACCCTAAACTCCTAGATTAGTTAAAAACCCTACAATCCTATGTTAGTTTAAAAATGTAAAATAGTGATTCACCCGTCGTGGGGTTAGTTTTTGTAAGGTTAGGTGGGCACATATTAAGAAATTAGTCGTACGTTAATTCCCCTCGTATATTCGTGTTCTGCATCATTAGTAGAGTGGAAATATACCATTTTCCGTGAACCTTTTTTTTATTTACAGGAAAACCCCTAAACTTAACAATTACCGTAACAAATATTTCTCCGTGAAATTATAAGAAAATCAAACACTGCTGTACTTTGTACTTGCTGAACATATTTAATTTAGTGCAAACTGTAAACTTTCCTACTAGACAATTGTTCAACAACTCTTGATTATGTAATTATAAACAAATTAACCACACATGCTTATGAAGTTATGCCCCTCTACAATGCTCTTTCTGATCATGATGCACAACTTTTACAGCTCCATGACTCAGTAATTCATTACAGTATTTCAACTACAAGAAAGAGAATCATTAAATAAAATGTAATGGCTAGAAGTGTATAACTAATTTAATTTATTTCACAGTATCGTCTGCAGAATTTCTGAATCCTGCTTTCCAAAAATTCATGTTAGTAAATCCCACACAATAGATAAGCGCTGGATAAACAGTGGCATAAAAACATCATGTAAAATGTAATATGTGCTTTATAAAGAATGTAGGAATAGCAATGACACTGAATTAATAAATTATTATAAAAAATATTAAAAAATCTTAAAAACAGTAATCATAAAAGCAAAGCAAATGCATCATGATTGACTTATTTAATCTTCAGCTATCAAGATAAAGGCTTCCTGGAATATCATCACACAGCATTCTGAAAAAATAAGTAAGCCTGACTCCAGAATCACAATCAAAGTATACAGACAGATGACCTCTCTGCAGTTGCTAATATTTTTAATAAACACTTTCTTTCAGTAGTTGATTATTTGTTAACTAAAATTTCATCCTCAAAAAATCCTTTAAACATTTTTAACCAAAGCTCATCCTCACCCTTATCCCAGTATAATGGTAACTAAAACCACACCTACAGAAATATGTAAAATAACGAACTCCTTGCTTACCAAATCTTCACATGGCTTTGATGAAATTAGTAGCAAATTATTAAAAAACTGTAGCAATAGCATTAGCGTTCTACTCAGTCATATTTTTAACTTGGTAATTATTAAGTTTAGGGGCTTTTCTGAAAAACACAATAAAAATTCAAAATTATGATATACTTCTACTCTACTAATGATGCAGAACACGAATATACTAGGGGCATTAACGTCCAACTAATTTCNACTAATTTCGTAATATGTGCCCACCTAACCTAACAGAACCTAACCCCACGATGGGTGAATCACTATTTTACATTTTTAAACTAACCTAGTATTGTTGGGTTTTACACTAACCTAGGATGTTTGGGTTTTACACTAACCTAGATTGTTTGGGTTTTACACTAACCTAGGTTGTTTGGGTTTTACACTAAACTACGAATGTAGGATTGTAGGGTTAAAGGAACCGTAAAACACACCAAAAGAATGTAAATTGACTCACCTAGGTAGGGGGCTGGTATAATTCCTCTGACGTTAATAGACGTAAACAAACATATTTCGCAAGTTTTTTAAATATGTTCCACTTATTTTGACATTACGCCCTCTTGAATATGAACAGGGTAAGCTGTGCAGAACCCATTAATGCAACTTTTGTTGGTCTAGGACATTTCTTTCAGAAACGTAAACAAACTGGGTAAACAGTCATTTCACAATTTTGTTCAATTTTTTAAAATATGTTGTACTTATTTTAAAGCTACGCCCCTAGTATATTCGTGTTCTACGTGATTAGTAGAGTAGAAATATATCATAATTTTGAATTTTTATTGTGTTTTTCAGAAAAGCCCCTAAACTTAATAATTACCTTTAACTTTTCAATGAAATCTGGAATTTACCCTGATCAATAAAATTTGTATTAATAAAGCCCCTGTTCTAAAAGTGTGAAACATATCTTGACAGTTATAGACCAATTGCATTAATATCAACTTTTTCTAATAAATTTTTAAAATTTTTTGTATAAAAGGCTTGTTGCACACTTGGAGGATAACAACATCCTAACCAGTACACAGTATGGTTTTAGATCAGGGCTATCTACTACTCATGCTGTATTTGATAACCCACATTCTGAAAAAATTTGACAATAGAAATTATGTAACGAATATTCTGTGATTTGTCAAAACTTTTGACTGTGTTAACAATGACGTACTTTTGGAGAAATTGAAATATTGTGGTAACACTGGCAATAATTACAATTGGAATTCCTCGTATTTATCCAACAGATACCAAAAAAGTGAGTGTTATTGACAGCAAGGGGACTTCCATATTCTCAGATGTGGGGCATGATGAAAGTGGAGTTCCTCAGGGCTCTGTCCTGGGCCGCTTCTTTTTATCTTTATTAATGACTTACCTCCAAATCTATCCTCTGAAGCACGGGCTTGTCTTTTTGCTGATACAAGAATCTTATTAAATAGCAGAAATGTAAAGAACTATCAGACATGTGTAATAAGGTTTTTATTGAGCTATCAGAATGGTTTTCAGCAAACAAACTCTCCCTAAATACAAACAAAACAACCTTCCTAAAGTTTCATACTACACATGTACATGATTACTGGCTCAAAATTGTAAAATAAAAAAATTCCTAGGTGTTTGTCTAGACAGTTCTCTCAATTGGAAAGAGCATATCAATAATCTTTCAAAGAAGCTAAGTACTGCCTGTTTCACTATTCGCCACTTGTACTCAATATTATCACCTGCTAGTTTATTTTGCTCAATTACATGCATCATGTCCTGGCTCTGGCAGCAAACAGCCGCAAAATATTTTTACTACAAAATAAAGCCATAAGAATATTAAGTGGATTAAAACCACGTGAGATGTTCCGCCGCCATTAAAAAAAAATTGGTATACCTACATTTATATCTCAGTATATATACACACACATCCCTGATGTTTGTCACCAATAATGGTCATATTTTCCCTAAAAATTATTTAATTCATTCTCATTATACAAGAGGTGCCCAGAATCTTTACGTACCACTAAATAACCTGAAACTTTTCCAGAAGGGGGCTTACTATTCATGTACTTCATTTAATAAATTACCGTGTTATCTAAAAAAAACGTAGAATCATCCTAAACTATTTAAAAATAACAAAAACTTTCTTCAAGGAGCATTCATTCTATTCTTTAGAAGAATTTTTTAATATGGAATGGACCTAATTGTGCAAAGCAATTTTTTAATATAGAATTACATGTTATTATACTTGTATTGTTTTGTTATATTACTGTAGCCTTTCATTTTGAATACTTGTATTATTTTATATTATTGTGTATTTGTGTTTGTACATTTATGAATATTTCATTGGTGTATATATGTGTGATCGTACATTTACATTTATATTCTTACTGTATGTTGTTATTCGTACACCTTTGTTGTGCTGTACACCCTGACCCAGTTAAGGTTTGAGGTAGCGTTTTATAGTTAAATAAATAAAATCAAAAAATCAAACGCTGTATTAAGGGGTAGAGAGGATAAACAACTTAACAAAACCTGGTTACCACCGAGGTGAAGGATCGCTTGAAAGGAATCCAAGAACATTTGTATATATGTAAGTGCCTGAACTCATCAAACCTTGCTGTAATTACATTACTTACGTTCTCAAAAATTCCACTCACAAAGCAACTACATGATTTTTACAATCTAAATGATATAAAAACTTAAGATGTAAATCGGAAAGGTATTCGACGGATAAAATTTTCTGAAGTAACGGAATAATTTCCGCGTATTCTCCCCAACAAGTAAAATGCAAATCACTTCCACGGTTGTTTACATTGTTTTTATTTTTCTTTCATTTCTCCAGGAGAACCAATATTTATGTAGGTCAAATATAAGTTTTTTAATGAAGTAGATGGCTATACACACATAAAACAACATTTCGTGTGCAAGTACAGTTTTAATTTTATTTTAAGTCATTATTTTTTATTTGCTTTGCTTACAACTTTTTATTGTTGAATAAATGTAACAAGGGACATTTTAAAATAGGCGTGCAAGTCAAATGCTTGTAGGGATTATTATTGAATCACAACCTGCTACTGTGTTAAGATTTACATAATGTTATTACTGTATACATAAAAATATTTTTTGTTATGTTTATTGGGCTGATATTTATCTGCAAGTTCGGTTGTTGAGTAAAATAAAAGATGCTAATATGACTAAGATAAATCTGTCTGCGTTGAAATGAAAGTGGGTTGAAATATTTATACTAATATTTATCTGTGAAAATTGGTGAAAAGTCAGCTGGTTAAGTGGTTCTTGGCGCTGTGGACTAGAGTATGGAAGGAAGCGAAAGAGGTAAGGTTAACTTAAGTTCATTTTCCAAGTTTTTTTAATACAGGTTTTAGCTGTATTGGGAGCAATGGCAGTGTCAGGGTCGTAAGACAGACCTTAGTTCAGTGACCGCATTTCTGAACTTTTCGATGAATCTCGATTACTGACCATCGTCCTTTTATGCAAAAATGTGACAACTTGTTAGTGACATTTCTTTGCGCTGTCGAGACTATTCGGTACTGAACTACTTCTCTATTAGAAAGTAAACATGTTGGTACCCATGGAACTAAAATCGGTAATTATCTAGTTTAGGGGCTTTTCTGAAAAACACAATGAAAATTTTAAATTATGATATATTTCTACTCTACTAATGATGCAGAACACGAATATACTAAGGGCATTAACGTCCGACTAATTTTGTAATATGTGCCCACCTAACCTAACAGAACCTAACCCCACAATGGGTGAATCACTATTTTACATTTTTAAACTAACCTAGGATTGTTGGGTTTTACACTAACATAGGTTTTTTGGAATTTACACTAACCTAGGATGTTTGGGTTTTACACTAAACTACGAATGTAGGATTGTAGGGATTTAAAGGAACCATAAAACACAACAAAAGAATGTAAATTGACGTACCTAGGTAGGGGGCTGGTATAATTCCTCTGACGTTAATAGACGTAAACAAACATATTTCAAAAGTTTTATAAATACGTTCTACTTACTTTAACTTTATGCCCTCTTGAATATGAACAAGGTAAGCTGTGCAGAACCCATTAATGCAACTTTTGTTGATCTAGGACGTTTCGTTCAGAAACGTAAACAAACTGGCTATACTGCTCATTTAGCAATTTTGTTCAATTTTTTTTAATGTGTTTTACTTATTTTAAAGCTATGCCCTTAGTATATTCGTATTTTACGTGATAAGTAGAGTAGAAACAATTCATAATTATTAATTTTTTTTTAATTTTTCAGTAAAGCCCCTAAACTTAATAATTACCAAAAAAAATTCAAAATTATGAATTGTTTCTACTCTACTAATCACGTAAAACACGAATATACTAGGGGCGCAGCTTCAAAATAACTGCAACATATTTAACAAAAATTGAACAAAATTGTGAACTGAGCAGTATAGCCAGTTTGTGTACATTTCTGAAAGAAACATCCTAGACCAACAAAAGTTGCATTAATGGGTTCTGCACAATTACTGTGTTCATATTCAAGAAAGCGTAATGTTAAAAAAGGTAGAACACATTAAAAAAACTTGCGAAATATGTTTGTTTACGTCTATTAACACCAGAGGAATTATATCAGCCCCCTACCTAGGTGAGTCAATTTACCTTCTTTTGGTGTGTTTTACGGTTCCTTTAAATCCCTACAATCCTANAGAGTCGAAATATACCACTTTCTGGAGTTTTTTTTATTATTTTCAGAAAAGCCCCTAAACTAGAAAATTACCAAAGGTAGAACACATTAAAAAAACTTGCGAAATATGTTTGTTTACGTCTATTAACATCAGAGGAATTATATGAGCCCCCTACCTAGGTGAGTCAATTTACCTTCTTTTGGTGTGTTTTACGGTTCCTTTAAATCCCTACAATCCTACATTCGTACTTTAGTGTAAAACCCAAACTACCTAGGTTAGTGTAAAACATAACAATCCTAGGTTAGTTTGAAAATGTAAAATAGTGATTCACCCATCATGGGGTTAGGTTCTGTTAGTTTAGGTTGGTACATATTACGAAATTAAGCGGACGTTAATGCCCCTAGTATATTCGTGTCCTGCATCATTAGTAGAGTAGAAATATTCAATTTTCCGGGAATTATTTTAATTTTTACAGAAAAACCCCTAAACTTAATAATTACTGATTTAAAATGTAAAATAGTGATTCATTCATTGTGGGACTAGGTTACGTTAGGTTAGGAGGGCACATATTGCGAAATTGGGTGGACAAATGTCAAATTGAGGTGTTTTTGTATTTTTTGTGGGTGTATTTTTAGTGATTGTACCCCACAATTTCCCTGATCTTCATAGCCCTCCCCACTATCGTATTTGTGGTTTGTATTGGTAATATGTTAATGCCCCTAGTAAATTTGTGTTCTGTGTAATTAGTAGAGTGGAAATATACAACTTTCCGTGATTTTTTTCTTTTATGTGCAGAAAAGCCCTTATTTTGAATAATTACATTGTCAATTATAATATTTTAGGTTTTTCATTTTGCTTCATTGATTAAACTTTGATTCTGTGGTAAATGATGTTAGTTATTTGTCGTTATTGTCAAATTTTTTAAATATAAAACAGGTGTGTACTGGTTTGATATGAACAGGCATTAGTGCCAGTTGTCTACTACTAATTTTGAAACTGGCTCGGATAGGTAGATTTTTATATTTATAATACATACAGTACTCAGAAATGCAATAGGAAGGGCTATGAAAATTGGGAAAATTATCTCTCCACAGGGGAAACTGGCGATATAAGGTAGGTTGAAGGCACAAGCTAGTCATGCCTCAAACGGGCTTGAAATAGAGAGGTACCCTACTGATGTAATTAAAAAAATTGACTTTATTGATTTAAATTTTAGTAGTGTTAATTTAAGGGTAATTGATCCCTAAAAGTTTTCTTCTTCTTCCTCCCAAAACTTGATAATAGAGGATGTGTTTTGCATTTTGCTGGCCAACAAAGCATACAGTATAGCTTGGTGCACTTCCGAAAATCTATTTTATAGGTTTTTCTTCTCCTGTTAATACTTCTATAGGCATTCACATAAAATAATCCCTTTTTTTCTTCTCAGTTGTTACATGTCAGAAAATGATGATGGCAGTGAAACTGCTACAAATTTAGAATGTATAAAAAACATGCTTTGTTGTACCAAAAATTTTTATTCATCCTCAGAAACAGAAGACATAGTAAGAAAACTGGTAGTACCAAGATAGAAGGGATCAATCCCCCTTAATTTCACTTATTAAGATAACTATATGTTGGGGTAAAAATATGTAAGTTTCATGAAAATGAAATAAACTGTTAGTGAGGAATCGGAAGACAAAGGTATGCCTAAATACAAATAATATGCAATTGGCTGTTTCGGCTTCCCTTCTTTTGATGTCCATTGGAACTGATGGACTGGCAGGAACATGGTAAGTTAGGACAGATGCCAGATTAGTTGCAATGCTATTCCCTATAAGTCGAACAATTTTAAGGATATCCACAGTTTATCTAACATTGTGAAGCACATATAGTTGTGACCATTTTATGTGCATTGGATTTGTATTTAATCTGCAGTTATAGATTCTACATAAAATTGACTTGAATTGACGAACAACATAAAATTGACTTGAATTATTTTAATTTTGAATTAAAAATTGAAGACTAAACACAACAGGTGCAAGATAATTGCAACTGTACGGGCAGCTTAATAGCGCCAAGCAAAAAGTGAAGCACATAACAGATTGGCATTCCCAACATAGGTGCTTAAGAATAACCTACGAGTACACACAAAGTATATTGGTGAGCAAGGACCTTAGACAATGTCTCAGAGAATGAGAGCAGTGTGTGGAGCGACAGGAAGTAAGCTGCCAGTGACTGTAAGTGACACTGAGTACCAACCTGAACTTCAATGACTGAGAGGGTCACAGAACGACACTTAACATGAGCGCAACAGAGCAATGATGCTGTGCCAGGAAGACCACACAACAACACGGCACCACAATTAGCNGACACTTACCATGAGCGCAACAGAGCAATGATGCTGTGCCAGGAAGACCACACAACAACACGGCACCACAATTAGCAAAGCAGTGACTGAGTTGGCCAGCTAGTCAAGTCGAGATATTTATTTGGTTACACCACTCACCATCAAATGCGTTTGTTGCAGTGATCAGGCACAGAATGAGTGAAGAGAATGCAGTGGAGAGAGAGGAGTGATGAAGCATAGTTGAGTAGAAGCATTAATGCATGCCACATACCTGGAGGTAGATTTATATCCAATGGCAGATGGAGACACGGTACCGGCTTGCCAATCGCAGGAAAGCAGAGATGCTNGGAGACACGGTACCGGCTTGCCAATCGCAGGAAAGCAGAGATGCTTTCTCCAGAGCAGCAAGTGCAGATCATTGAAGGTGACAGTTTCAACGAAGGTGAGGCTTTATACGTAATTTACTTGAATCTAAATTAACATCCGGGCAAGCAGGGACAAAACCAGTGTAATGGCTAGCATNAGCTTTATACGTAATTTACTTGAATCTAAATTAACATCCGGGCAAGCAGGGACAAAACCAGTGTAATGGCTAGCATGGGGAATCTGATTTAGTGGTGAGTGGACTGAGTTCGAGACAGTGACTGGACAGCTTGGGAGTAGAATTGTAATGCCCATGTAGTACGTCATCAGGAATTTGCAAAAGGAACAGAACAGCAAATTCCTGGGCTGTTAGATTTGCAGGCCAACTTAATGGCTACATCAGTGTGATATTAAGAGAAATGGGGGGAAAATGTATGATATGGGAGAGATTGTGGCAGTGATGTATGGTATGAAGGAAATGATAGGAAAGAAAATGGACAGTATGGAGAGGCAAATTTGATGCTAACTTAGAGAGAGAAATAAGTTGGAAACCATAAGCATCAGTAATGGTCCAGAAGTTCTTGGAACACAGAGAAGAGTTTAGTACAAGTCTAGAAAATCACATAACAGGAAGTGCGGCAGGAATTAAGGAAGGACTACGAGGGACATAGGGAAAGTGTATCACAGGTAGTCAGGGCAATAGGAGAAGCTTTGAAGAGACCACATAACAGTATGGAGCACAATTGCGTTAAAGTAGCAGCTAGGTATGACCGAGGGGAGAGCTGCATAGAACAAGTGGAAAACAAATGTCAGCACTGCACCAAAATGTAACGACAATCAAAAATGCACAATTAGAGCTACTGAAGGGCACCACAAGGATCGTTGCCTTCAGGAGCATCACCGAACATTATGAAACTTGTGCCGGTATTCAGTGGTTTAATCGAGGATGCCAGGCCAATTAGATTTAAAAGGTGATTGACAAATACATGAAGAATAATCCCTGCAGTGAAACAACACAAGTGTATTGTTCTTGAGTCTGCTTACAGGTCCTATTGATAATTGGGTGCAAATCACCTTAGAGAATTGGGAAACATATGACTATGTGTTTGTTGCAATTTTGGTCCCCAATGGTTCAAGACAGCCTGCCTGCCATATTGTATCAGGGAAGGTACTGCGTGGAGAATGGAGTGTCATGTCAGATTATGTGTGCGGTATAGTTGAGAATTTGCATGTATATAATGCTTTCATTGAAGTATGCGTAATGTATCACTTAGCAAAACACCTGCTGCACTATATCCAAAATGCAGTGGTGATAGGAGAAGTTGACACTGCTTGATGCTTGAAAGGTTTGAAATGCAGGTTGCCCAGCAGAAATGATCACAGAACTGTAGCAAGTGACGTGACAGGAACTCGAACTCTCGCAATGAGTCAAACTGGGGCTAATCAATGTATTCACACTGTATTAGGAGGAGGGGAAGGCAAATACTTTTCTCACGGAACAAGAGGGAAAAAGCTTCTCATCTCAAGGTTCAGGTGTCATGGTAGCCATGACTCCAGTGTGCTTGAAAAGGGAGGCCCCCTACTGATGAAATAAAAATTTGTAGGTTTCATGAAAATGAAATTAAAGTTTGTTAAGAATTGGAAGATAAAGATAAGCTTAAATCCAAAGTCACGCATAATTGGCTGTTTCGGCTTCCCTAGATCTGTTGGCCGTAGGAGCTGATGGTAGTCTGGTGCGTAGATTGGCGGGAACATGATAGGCAAGGACGGACCCCAGCTTGGTTGTGGTGCCGTTTCTCATAAGTCAAACAATTTTAAGGATATGCAGAATTTAATTGACATTGAGAAACTCATATAATCATGACCATTTTATGCACATGGGACTGGTAATTAAATGGAGGTTATAGCTACGAGGGACAAAATTGAGTTATTTGTCGGGTCTAGCTATAGGACACTGGGTGAAACTCCTGTATCCATTTTGGAGCAACAGAAAATTGACTTGAATTGTTTTATTTTAATTAAAACTTGAAGACCAAACACGAAAGGGGAACAATAGATTGCAACTGTATGTGCAGCATAATGGTACCAACTAAAGAGCAAAGCATATTAGAGTGAAGAGATTTGGGTGACTCTTAACAGCTAGGTCTTGAGAGCCAGAGCATATTAGAGAACTGCCAGTTACAACACAATGATCTACTTAACGTATGAAAAGATGTAAATGTCAAATTCAAAAAGAGTTACAAACACATGCAACACCACTTCACTTGTTGTGGACCATACTTTCCAAAATAACATGGTTGTATGGTTGTAAACTCTCTGCTGTGCTTTTGTTCACAACAATTTGACACTGTCAAACATAAAAGAACATGGCAGATCATGTCAACAATAAAGGTTTACACTTGCAACAGTTAAGGTTTACACTTGCAACAATTTTACATTTTTTGTTTTTAAACCACAAACAATTATATGAAGTATTAGCAAAATTTGAACATGGCAAATACAGTGCTTTCTCAACAGTCTGAACATCAGCGATCCGAAGAATACTCCAGTTATCACACTGGTCAAAAACTTTACAGTGGGGTGTGCATACCACACAAGAGTATAGGTTTGCATGACTCGTAGAAAAGGGAGGGTTGGGGGAAGGAGAGAAAGAGAGCCTGTCTGGTGCATGTGATTGTTTATGTATGTGTACATGCATTCACTTAGCTGAGTGCTGGTGTGGTACTATTTTCTGAGAAGCCTGTCACAGTATACTTTGAGCCACATACCTGTGAGCTTCAGCCATGTCGAAAGAATAGGGCCTACAGTAGGTCACAAACATTTGTGTGAAAGGGAAGAATCAATTTCTGAGGGGGATGGGGTTTACTGGAAAGGTAAATGCTTTGTACATGTCAGGTAGTAAAGGCTTTTGTACACACATTCTTAGGTTTCTTTCTCCTCTTCCACCAACCCTCCTTTTACAAGAAGCACCTAATGACTTTTGTAACTACCCTTTTCCTACATTTTCACACTCTCCCAAACTACAGACTATGTGTCTAACCAAATCGAATTTGAATGTCAGCCCGACTGTGCTAAGTGATGGTAAAAATGAGTGGTTTGCAAAGAAAGCATAAGTTATAATTTTATCGTTGAACAATACGTGTACTATTGTGCAATGACTCGACAAGGAAGAGAGCTCTACTAACTTGGCCAATGAATACGTAAGTCTGCAATAAGTGACTTAAAGAACACAGACAAAATCTTGATTTATGTATCAGTTTCCGAAGAAGGGCCAGATAAAAGGCAAACCATTTGGTCAAATGACTACTATGTTCTTGATGTGGCAGTTTACGAATAGTTTTTACAAGCACATTCTAGACACACTTCGATTTTAGGACTCATTTTTAAACAAAGAGGCTAAAATTTTCAAAACAAAATCTACCCAGATTTGACTTTGAAGCAAGTGAAGGTTGAAGTAATAAATTTCAAAAGTTTCGTGATATTTGCTACCTTTCAGTGTCCGTAGAGAAACTCTCTCAAGTGATAACCATGGTAGTCAAACCTATCAATCTAAAATTTTATAAAAAAATTTGAAGAAAAAAAAGGTCTTTTTTTTTTTTTTTTTTTTTACAGACTCTTTCCAAGCAAGATATTAATAAAAATGAGGCTCAAACACCTAAACAAAAAATGTTCAAGGTGCAAATAGTTTTCATACCATGTGCAAATGCCACTGGGAAATCATGAATTGACAATATTTGTTATACAGAAATCTCAGAAGTCTCATGCTTTCAAGAACTGCTCACTTCCTGTGCTTTACATAGGAAGGGGGGAAAAAAGGTTTCATGAGTGTGGCACTATTCAAATAATGGTTTCATGACAAATTTGCCCCAACTGTGAGAAGGCATTTAAAATCTATGAAACTTGAACAGGAGACCCTTCTTTTTATAGACAACTGCCAAGGACATCCAGATGAAAGTGTCCTATGATGGTAATGGTTTTTTTTTCTGCCTAATTATACTCTTTATTTTTGCAGCCCATGGACCAAAATGTAATTCAGACTATCAAGCTTCATTACAGGAAAGATCGTATCGTACATGTTGCTCAGGAAAGTGACATCACTTCAACATTGAAAAAGTTAAATCTCAAGGATGTTGAATTTTTCTTTGTCAAAGCTTTTGACTCAGTTCAGTCAAGTTCGTATGAACTTCATGGAGTAACTTGTTGAGGAAGGAAAATATCCTTGGTGAAGCAACAGACGTAGTCTACAACACCATCCAAGCTATGATTACAAATTTGGTTAAAATAAAATTAATCTTATATGCTAAAATAGACCAAGTAGAAGTAACTGAGTAGATTGAAGAGTGCAAAAAAAAAAAACTAATTCACCTTCAAATTGGATGTGGAAATCATACTAATTGTTTTAGAAGAGATGAATGAGGGTAAAGAAGCAGAAACAAAATGTGTGCCATCCACTACAGTGAAGCATGACGGTGCTGCAGCACATTTCAACCAATGCCTCAAATAGACTATTGATAATGAAATGCAGTGGCAGTCTCGTAGTTTACCTTCATTCAGATATTTTGAAGGTACAGCTGTTATACTTTGTTTATATTGTGGTCAAACTGTACTTGTTTTAAGGTTGGGGGAATCTCATAATGGTAGAGCATGTGGGGTAAATAAATATAAGAAGCTATAGTTTACTGTATGGCTATATAATAAAACATCTGGAGAGTATATAAAATACTATAAGGTCGGGGGAGCATTTTTAATTTAACTGCATCCTCTACCTTACTGAGAGCCACAATAGTATATTAATTGTCCCACCTGGAGAAGTATCTGAAGGCTGATGAAGTATGACGAGTTATGGCGGTCGGAACAGCAGGCTTCTTTCTTGTGACTTTCATCTCGGCCGGCGTCACATGGAGAAAGACCTCATATCGGCGTGGCATAACGCAATATGGCCTGATTCCTTGGCTGATAGAGGTGATTCCTGATTACTGCTCATGAGTGATGCCTAATCAATTTTGCATTTAAGCTTGTCCAGCAGATGCTGGGGGGAAATATTACATCAACTTTATGCAAGTACACTTTACCCTACCCCAAGCTAGTAATACGTAATAGGTTATCGTACAGATTAATTTTAATAAAAAATAATGTAACATATTTAGAATAAAATTCAGTTTCATAAAGGAAAATACTGTTGAAATGATTTGAAAAAAGTAAGTGAGTAATCTGTTTACTGAGCCATAGCCACAAAGAAATCTACATTGCGCTCAGGTTATACAGTCTGTATACAGTCTTCAGTAAATCAATAAGAAGGGCCAAAGTGCAGCAATGAATACCGGAAACAAACCTTCTCAATTGTTTGTAATGGTCTTCCAATAAACATGCTTATTGTAACCAGCCTACACAGCAGCTACTTGCTCACTTTTCACTAAACAAACAATTTACAGAACCCTTGCCATAAACAAAATCCAAAAATCTTAATTTTTGCAAAAAAATCACAGGTTTACAACTGATACGTTAGGGGAGCGTTCAAGTATTACGTAACGCAGTTTTTGAAGATTTTTGACCCCCCCTCCCCCCTGTAACGCACCGTCACGTTTCCCTGTACCCCCCCCCCCATCCATAAACGTTACGTAACACTCAAGTGACCATTTTTACCTAATTAGAAATAGAAAGTCACTAAAATACCTTTGTTATTATTTTAATCGCGTTTCCGGTAGTAATAAATAAAACAAGACATTTCTTATTCTATTTATTTATATTGTCATAAAATATAACAAACTCTAAATATATTA
>NQII01000548.1:356604-375184 GCA_002778355.1 Clitarchus hookeri | reverse complement strand
TCTTGAAGAGCAAGTAGATCTTCATTTGTCAATGGCTCTGAATGTGAGGCCATCAGATCATCAACATCTTCAGAAGTAACCTCGAGATCTAGCTGATGCATAACTTTAACAATTTGTTCTGTTGCACTTTCTGGGGTCTCCTCAAAACTTCTGAAATTTGGCACCAGGTAAGGACACAATTTATTCTAGCAACCACTCATTGTAGATGACTTTATTTCTTTCCAAGAGAGAGAAATATTGGTGACAGCATTAAGGACATTGTAGTTTTTCCAGAATTCTTTTAGAGTGGGTCTTCCATCACCATCTGTTGCCTTGACAGCTTTGTCGATTATTCTCCTCATGTAATATCTTTTGAAAGTTGAAATAACAGTCTGATCCATTGACTGGATTAAACTTGTGGTGTTTGGAGGCAAGAATATGACCTTTACCTCTGGACATAAATATCTCAATGCTTGTGGATGTCCGGGTGCATTATCCAACAATAACAATGCCTTGAATGCCAAATGCTTTTGCTTACAATAATTTTTCATTTCAGGGACAAAATTATTTACATACCAGTCCTTAAATAATGCTGAAGTAACCCAAGCTTTTGAGTTCCATTTCCATATGACTGGCAGTGTTTCTTTGGGGTTTCCTTTCAAAGCCCTGGGATTCTCACAGTGGTACACTAACAGAGGTTTTAGTTTACAATCTCCTGCAGCATTACCACTAATTAGAAGTGTCAGTCTGTCTTTAGATGCCTTGTGTCCAGGTGCAACAGCCTCTTCTTTTGCCAGGTAAGTTCTTGAAGGCATTTTTTTTCCAGAATAAGCCAGTCTCATCAACATTAAAAATTTGGTGAGGTGAGTAATTTCCCTCGTCAACAATGTTCTCAAAAGTTTTTATAAATTTTTCGGCAGCTTCAGTATCCGCACTGGCAGATTCCCCTGTAAATGTTATGTTGTGCAGTCCTGCCCTTGACTTAAACTTGTCGAACCAGCCTTTGCTCGCTTTAAACTCTGGAGCATTAGCAGCTGACTCACCAAGCTGTTTTTTCCAATCTTCAAACAAACTGAGAGCTTTGCATTGAATTATGGCAAGGCTGATAGGGATATTTTTCTGGTGTTGATCGTCTAACCACACTTTTAAAGACCGTTCCATCTCTTCCATCGCTGCACCCCGCCGTTTTGAAATTATTTTAGAAGAAAGATTTCCCGAATTTATAACATAGTCCCTTATATTTCCTTTACTTTTTACAATAGAACGCACAGTGGATCGGCTGAGGTTGAAAGACCGTCCTATAGCTGCAAGTGATTTGCCACTTTCCGATTTCGCGATAATGTCTAATTTTGTTTGTACACTATTTACAACATGTTTCCTTTGTTTCTTACTACACTGAGTCTTCATTACTTTCGTTTTTACGTTTGTTATTCATTGCGTAGTGTAATAATTATGTACGTGCGCCAATAGATTAACAAAAAAAAAACAATGGATATAAAATTAGCCTCAAAGGAAACTGAAAACCATAATAAAAACAACGGAAGTTCTAAACAGGAACTGCATTAATACATAGAATCGCCATAGCGTAGTAACACATCAGACATACAACTGCATATTTGTTCAGTTATATCTGAAACATAGTTTGGTATATCCACACCAGAGGTCTCTACGTAGTATAAGTCAACTTTGCTGCAATATTATTTGCTAAGACAAAACCTACAGAATATAAACAATCCATATATCTTTGATGTTTATGTTTCTCGTGGAGGCATGCGCGCAATATTTTTTTTGGCTATGTACGAAAGAACGAAGCAAACACGTGAAAGTCGAATTTATGGTGTAAGAAACCAATGTACGAAAGCGCGAAAGTAGAGCGACTGTCTGTATATGAATGTAGACGTGTAACGCATATTGGGAGTAGAAGCCTCGCTGGCCCCCTTCGCGAGCGCCTACCAGTTGACACGTGTCAAGGTTGTGCTGAGTAAGAGCTGGCATATCGCCGAAGCACCCGGAAGGTGCTACGTAAATACGTAGGAAAGCGGGAGAAATTGCAGAGCCCATCAAGAGCACCTTTAGCTTCACGCCAGAGAAAACGGCTGACCAATTGAAAGTGGAGCCACGAACATTCCTCACCCCTACCACCCTTTTAGCCAAACCGCGGAAAAATAAGCTGACGGGGTAAGTTCAAGGGGCAGGCCACCACCTCTCCCCCCCCCCNCCCCCCCCCCAACCTTCACGAACCATGGCACGTGGTAGAAGGGCTTTGTACTGCAGGCCACCACCTCCTCCCTCCCCAACAAGAGAGACACGTGTAGACACTTAGGGAGGGATACTAGAGAGCATATAAGCCAATTTACGTGAGAAGAGGGACACAGTTCATTATCACCGCGCTGAGAGAAGACTTGCGTCGGGAAATCGCGAGAGGATGTCGGAACGAACCCAGAGCAGCAGTCCAGGGGAGACGGCACCAAACGCGGGCCTTTTCCAAGGCCGCCCACATCGCCGGATCTCATCCACAGCCGACAACATACCAAGCACTACCAGCAGAGTTAAGTATCAAGTCGTCGTCCAAAGAAGCTCCCCCTCCACCACGACGACGTCGCCCACAGTTAATCCGAGTTAGCCAAAATAGAGTACACACCTCGGAAGTGTTTCTGTATGTTTAAACTGGAGACAATATATTCATCCAGTAAAGTGAAACACCGAAAGACTACCTTATTGATATACCCTCAACCTTCAAGGCACCTTATAGTCTGTGCTTGGAGGAATTAACTCCGACCCTATGAATCATCCTGTATACCACAGGTGGGGAATAGTGTCAATGTTATGAATTCATCGTTTTTTTCATGTACAAGCACTAGTAATTTTTGTCACGTCTCTCTTAGTCAGGAAATTTTGGATCGTTACCAGTGTTGTAATGAAAAATTGTTTGTGTGGTTGGGAACATTTCAAAATATAATAAAACCTAGCTTTCAAATCAATAATTTAATTTTGCCCAACAAGGCATACGAAAAAACCATTGAATTCTTTTTTGTTTGTGATTATGAGAATTGATTTCAATGGTGGAAGTGCGTAAACATTTCAGAATTTTTATGCTTGTCTATTGTACATATTTTTAAACCATTTATATTATGCATGCTACAGTGCAGGTCAAAGATCAGGTAGATAATCGCTTTAAAAGAGATTACTTCAAGAAGTCATTTTCTCCAAGACATGACTTCTGACAAAATAATTATTTACTCTAGTGAGATTCCCTTCTAAAATTAAAATTTTTATTAATGCATTCACCACCTACTTTATGGTTACTGGTTGATGAAAGTTAATCAGTGAAATTTGTGTAGTAACTAAATAAAATGTGCATTATATGTATTTAATTATAGTTAGTATTTTTTCTGAACCCCTTACTCCCAAGCATATTCAATGAAGGCTGTGGCCTCAATTGCATTTTTTTTTGCAAAGCCTTCAGTTGGACCCTTGTTCCATTGCAGAGTTTTGATGGATGCAGGTTCTGTACTCATATGCCATGTTAGGATGATATGCCATGCCCAAGTTAGCACTGACTTTTCAATGGGCAAACATGCCTTTCCATAGATCTACCAGGATTGTTTTTCTCATACTTATTTTACTTTGAGAATGTTTGGTCATGTGGTAGTGTCTGACTTGCATCCAGTAGGTCGTGAGTTTGATCCCGGCCAGCTGTACTGGGAGTGGTTTTTTCCCAAAGTGGTTTTTCCACTCCCTCTCCAGGCGAATGCTGGTGCAGTTCCTGCATATACACCCTGCCAATTCCCTACCCTGTGCTGACCTGTAAAAAGGCAGAGATCTTTTGGCGTATACATTATAAATATCTAAAAAAAAAAAAAATTTTAATATTCATTAATTAAGAATATAAGTTTTTGATACGGAAATGCCATTTTTGGGGGCTTGCTGTGCCCAAAGCAGAGGAATAAGAGGAATNCCCCCCTCGAACATATGCCATCGCTCCTATACCAAATCCCACCTTTTGGGAGGGGTTTGCTGAACACTGAAGTAATGTGTTTGTGGTTACGTTGGGTGCGGGTTGGGCTACTGTGAATTCAGCTTCTGCAGGTTATGTCTAAATCTTCATAAAAACATTGCATGATTTACGCATTTAGAATAATTCCATGGAGTTACACAGGCCAGACCCCTAATAATTTAAATATTTATAAACAGTGTAAAATATGTTTGTAAGTAAATATAATCCAAACCTTTCATAGCAAACTTATGACTAAACACAAAATGGAAATTAAAATGAATGGCACTTTAAACGTCAGAACAGTTCATCAATGGATAGAAAAAACTCACTAAAGTGTCAGCACATGTGACTTAACATACAATCTCTTGAATTTGCACTGCAGTAATAAAGCATTAAAAAGAAAAAAAATCTTCCAAAAAATTATGCAGTGGGATAAAACAGAATTTAATTTTTAGACATGTCGTTATATATAATTTATTTATTTTTATACTTTTTTGATACTTAAAGAATCTATGAAAAGTAATTGGGTAAAGTTAACTTTCATTCATGCGATCAGGTTTACTCTATTACTACAGTAAAACTAATTATAGAGGGTTGTTTGTACAACACTGTCAAACTCTGTCAGTTTATTCCTTACAAAAAAATAGGTCAAAAATTGTATTACCTACTTTCCCCTTAAGTTAATATAAAGGGAGCTACGTGCCTCCAAAAATCTAAGTTTCAAATGCTTTTAGTTAAGAATATCGCAAAGTAATTGATATCAAGTAACATATTGTTGAATAATGATTTGTATAACCGAGATCTTGGACCTCTGGAAACACGGAGATCTTATACTTCTGAAAACGCAGTTGGTGATATCATCTCCTCCTTTATTAAGTAAATGGGTGTTCTCACTCTACATTTGCATGAAACTTTGTAGCACTAAATCCTGAACAATTTGTAAAACAAATTATGAATCAGTACTTCTAAATTAACAGAAAAGGTCGCCTTGTCGGAACATTCTCAGATGCACAGTTTTTTTAGAACTCCATCCGGACGCTTCAAAAAAGATTGTGAGTGACCCAACAGGTAGGCAATTAGGTGAATTCTTTATTTTTCATTATTCTGTAACCACCACATATTTTGAATAATTTTTTGAGGGAAGTTTACAAAAATATCAATGTTTTTATAAATATATATATATAAAACTTGGAACCAATTACCAGTGTTTGTTTTTGTACATAAACATGTTAATATTACCATTAAAAGTTTGAGTGCGCTGATATCAACTAATTTTACATATGTATATTACATACTAGCTACCCGGCCCGGCTTCGCCCAGGTACAATAATAAATAAATTGGGAAAAGACAATTACAATATTATATTATAGTAAATTAGTAAACTACTATTATATATAACATACATACATACATACATGCATACACATCACGCCTGTCTCCCAGAAGGTAGACAGAGATTATGGACCACTATGTACTATGATCCTGACATACCTACCTCCTTTGCTTTATCCACATTCATGCATCTCTAATATAATGATATTATATGGTAGTGGTTTAGTAAATTTCTTTGTATACAACATTAATCGTTTTGCCTCTGACCGCCAGCACAAAAAGATTTCTGTGTGACAGACACGCGAAAGGGCTATGTATAGTTGTCCGTGTACTCAAATCCACTCTATCCACATTAAGTGTTTGACCCTGTGCCTTATTTATGCTCATACCAAAACAAACTCTTATTGGAAATTGAACTCTTTTAAAATTAAAAGCAAATCCAGTGGAATCATTGGTATTCTAGGTATTAAAATAGTTTTCCCAGTACTGCAGCCAGTTAGAATAGTACCTTCAATGAGATAAGTTTTTAAACTTTTTATTTGTAATTGAGTTCTGCAGCCCCTGCCCGCGTATAGGTCCATGCATGCGTGTCTCGATTTTAGAAATTACTTTTTCACAAAAATTTTCATAACTTTTATATTGGCGATAATTGTATGCTGTAAAGGACATTTGTTATCTACATTAAACAGTTTCAATTATGAATTCATTTATTTTGATAAAGATTAAGTTCTTTATGGTTAGAAAATACAGTGAATTTTACGTTGGTTTTTACTGCATAATTTAAATTGTAAATACGCTTAATACTACTTATCTATTAAAGATAGATATATGCTACTGGTAACGTTTTTGTAGGTCATTTAATTTTACACAATTATTTTGTACATGATTTTGTTATATCTCTAAAGGCAGTTTATTCCATGAGAGTGCATTGGTGGCAAACTTTTTTCTGACTTGATTCATTAATACCGTTAATGTTCAGCTCCTATAAGTGCTAGGGCAATTTTTAATACACACAAACCTTCATCAATAAATGCAGAACATAACATTAAAAGCCGCATCCAAATCCGTTCAGTGGTTCTTGAAATTAGCACAGTCATATAGACAGACGCGTGCCAGAGACTTTCTTTTATACTATGTATTTATTCTACCTTTTCTAGTAGTACTAACTTCTGTTCATTATTAGCCATGTCTAATTTAATGATGCTTTTCCAGTAAATATAATGCCAGGAATCTCTAGAGAACTGATCACTGTGTGTCGGAAATTACAAAGAATAATTACTTTGAATAATCATTATTATTTTGAGAACATGTGTTTCTAAAATATGTAAAAAGAAACCTATGCATGTTAAAATGCTGCGGCTTTCGTAATATTGTAGGCACTTTCAGTCCTCTACAATGCTTGTTTCCTGATAATTGACGACTTCGGTTTTGCCATCTACTTGATATGTAGAGGGACCGTGGTGGTGCAGTGGTTGTACCACTCTCCTCACTACGGTGAGCCATGTTCAATCTGCGGCGAGGCCAAGCACGAGTTTTCGTATGTGAGAAACGTGGCAGCAGCTGGCAGGAGCGTTTTCTCTGGGTACTCCAGTTTACCCTATAACTGCATTCTGCTGTTGTCCCATCCCCACCTCACTTCCCCCTACATCGACACCGAAGACTCGAGCTGTTGAGCTCTACCCATAACTCTGACATATTTTTTTGGTGTAAGTGTGTTAAACATGCATACATGACACATTTCTGGATGAGTTATAAATGTGGCACATGAATTTCTCATTTGGTGTTCTTTCTTCGGTGTTTTTCTTAAATTGTTCGCTTTTTATTTTCATGCTATCACATTAATTAATAAAGATGTTTGTTCAGTACTTAGATAACTGATTATGTTGCCTATTGTAAGGAAAGAAAAGCAGATTGTAATACGTATAACGGATGTATCATGCATGAGATTCGTCGAACATTAGCTCGTCTAACTCATTATTATACTATGTAGTTCAGTTACAGCAGCGGCACCAAAAAAAAAATCTTCACAACAAACAAACAGGAACGGGAAAAGATTCCCAGTATCGATCATTCTTCGGTCTAAAACACTTGCATCGCGAAGATATTTACGAATACGGGAGTGCGAACAAATTCTCTCCCGGCTCCCTGAATGACCCCTCACACCGGCGGAAAGAAATTTAGTAGTTGTAAGTTCATACATGAATATAATGTAAAAGAGAGAGGTCGCGGGCACTACCGGTGTGAGCTACAGTCGCGACTCACGCGTTCTGCACTTGTCAATCGTCTGTAAATTTCTGTTCTGTCACACGATAAAGGCTTTGTCTACCTTAAGTATCTTCTAAAAGCATCATTGCACCACCAAAAACTGCACAATCGGGGCGTTGCGAGATGTCATATCTAAAAATAGCACAAACATGCACTGCTGGGACTCTGGAACCCTCGCAACACAGGCGTGTATCTCTTTACGTCTGCGCAGTCCTCGTTAACCTACCTATTCTACCTGTGTTGTGCCACATTATAACAGCCAGCTACGTGTCCTTACTAGTGAAAGAAAAATGTGTTTCATTACCTTACAATAATTATTACTACTGTTAAAAAACTGGAAATAAAATTATAAGTTTTGAAAATAAAAAATATATAAAATAAATACAAACTGGCACTACCTCAAAGTTCCAATCACTGATTAAATATTAGAAATATAGAAATTTCTGTTTTTAGAATCGTCGTGTTTTCAGTTCTGCGATATGATTGATAATAAAATATATTTTCTTAGTATCTTGGTAACTGATTAAAAGACAACTAACACCCAAAAGTAAAAATTGATTAATAATTCATGCTTTGAAATACACGTTCAAAAGGGAATTCTGACTTGTAAAACCCTAAAAGCACTACATGCACCACTGTATAACACACACCATATAGAAATTTGTATAATCTCTTACTGTTTATGTAAACTTATGATTAGTATGGTTAGTCACAAGCGTTCCATCGTCGAGCTCTCCGGTTTAATGTGAAGCCACAGATTATTAGTTCATATGACGTAGGAAATACGTGTAATACTGTAATTGGTTACTTATAAATATCTACTTGAATAATTGTTACAGTGGTCCACTGCATCATATCGCAGGACATGTTTTCTATCATTGTTTTCGAAGGGGATTGTCATCAAATTATTTTTATGTAGTTTTGCAAGCTGGTTATTTAGGGTTCGGATTAAATTTGATGCAATGGCAATGGCTTCTGTGTGAAAGTTCCAAAAAGTTATAATATTTTTCTAAAGTGTTTCCTAAGTTTTTTTTTTATTTTAAAAATTCTGTTATTAAAATGCTATCTTCTATAACGGTAGTTTCAAGAATTAAGACTTTGTGATTATTATTTTACTTATACCATGTATATTTTCCATATGTCTGTACTGTTTTCATAACATTCATAGATGCATATTTTATGTAAGTATTTCTTTCATAAGGTAATGCATAAAAAATTTGTGCAAATTGGTCCGGCATATTTTTATGAGAAAATCGCGTTTTGTTTATGAAAAAAATTGCATGGCAGGATTTCACTTACTGGTCGCCTATCGCCCCCATATTTATATCTACTTATTTTCAGTTAATTCCTGCATGGTTTTCTTTCCATAATGAAACTCTTCTGCATACTGTCTCTACCTTCCACACTCCGTCACATTCTCCTTTCAAACTAGTTCGTTATTAAATTTTGGGAACTCATTTCAAAAAGTTTATTTATGTGTGTGTGTGCATGCATGCATAAATGCATCCATCCATCATCTAGATTTACTATTGTCAGCAACAAAAATAAATAAACAATAAAATATTTTAGTGCAAGGAAGTGCGCGAAATATAANTACCACTTTCTGGAGTTTTTTTTCTTATTTTCAGAAAAGCCCCTAAAGTAAAAAATTACCGTATTTAACTTTGTAATTTAATAACTATTTTTTACAGATACGACTTTTACCTTTTCTTCAATGAAGAAAAATTTTGGTAGACTATGTGACCCATGAGCGTATTTATATTGCAGTGGGTTATTGATCAGTAGTCGCCGGCAGTTATCTGGGCGCGCGAGCTCCTTAGTCCTGCCTTAAGGGGTGTCCAGTATAGACAGATAGTAACGAGTAGGACGGAAAACATTCAATCTACAAACCTAGAGAAAAAGTTCGAAAATTTCACATTATTACAATAACGTGCGTTCTTACGCACACATGTAATGAACAATACTGCAAAATAGTTAATAGGAAGCACACAATGTTTCAAAAAAGTCACACAAATATTTTAAGTAAATTTTGCACATAGACTTGTGAAATGGGAGTCAACAAAAAAAGTATTTATTCAGCTTTTTGTATAAGTGCGCGTTAACAATATGCTGAGATAATTAATGTAGTAGACCTCCAGAAAGTATGTAATGAATAATGCGTGCAATAAAATACATATCGTTTCCAGCTAAACTGCATTAGCTAATTATCTGTAAACTAAAATATGTAAATAATAATCACGGCAAGTTGATAGCAATATTTACAGTAGTGCTGTTGACAGAATATATCATACAATTACTAACAGAGGGCTTGGCCAGTGACGTGAGCCCATCGGTGCAGACTGGGAGAATCTGCTGATTTTGGACAAACTAGCTCATCCGCCGTAAATAACGTATTTTAAACCCATCATTGGTCGCGTATGAGCATTTCTCTCGCTCTAAATAATTTTATAAGATAAAAAACAAGCTGGTTGTCAGAAATTTTGCATGCCTCTGCAAGTTATCACGCCTAGCAAATGCCATGCCACATTTTACACAACTATATGTCACTCGATCTGCATTATTCGAACATTCATACTTTTCGTGTCTTTGAACACATTTAGTGAATGCAAATGAAGTGTTACAGTAGCGTCAAGGGTTTAACACCTTTGCAGATTTGATAAGTGGTAAATATATATATATATTTAAAAAAAAAACTAAGTTATAGTACCGTTTTTTATGGCGTTATTTATTCCTCCAGAGACTAGCAGGCCCAAACCGATACTCCAAATTTGAGCAGATGTGTAATTTCGCTGGAAAATATATGTGTATTACGTTCATACTTGATAATACCCTGCGACCTGATATAATTAGATATCTGAACTTACCAGTCAGAATGCTAAAAGACGAGGGATGAGAGAGTGATCTGTCACCTCTGGCACAGACGAGAAACTGTGCCGAAGGTCCGTATTGTTCCCATTATATACTTTCCTCACACCAGCACGCTCTGGCAGACACAAAATTGTGTTTCTGAAAAGAAGAGTGGCAGTGGTAAGTGATTAAGTGTGGGTGAATAATTGTTTGGGTTAAAGTGGTGTCGTGAGGGGTAACAGAATAAATACTCAATTTCAATGGTAATTTAATTAGCATTAAAACGAAAAGCGATTTCTGATAGGTTTTAGTTAAAGTTTTTAATACAAAGAATTATTGATTTAATAATTTATGATGGCAGGTATCGTTGATTGGAATAACAATTTTTAAATAGAATGAAAAATTACAGGTATTTTTTATGTCTATGACACAAATGTGAGTGCCGACAGTTCACTTTGCTACTGAATCAACAGAATGAGCAGGTACCGGCATCTCGCCTGGCAATGAAATCGTGAAATTAATGCCATCTATGTATTGAAAATAGAATCCAATATGGAGGGCGCCTACAGCACTACCTATACTTAAAAGAAAAAAAAAAACAAATATGGCTGCTGCCTGGTGGCTAAATAGGCAGCTCGCCTGGTGACGAAATCGGCAATTAAAACACTAGCGCCACCTAGGTGTTGAAGATATAAACAAATGACAAACGAAAAAAACAAGATGGCTTGTTGAGCATAAGTAAGAGCTTGTATAGTAGCCTGGCGGGTAATTTGGTAATTAATACACTAGCACCGCCAGGTTGTTTAAAATGTAAACATATGAAATCCAAGATGGCACCCCAGCAATGTATAAACAAATGACAAACCCACCGAGACGGCTGCATACGATGGAATGAGCATTGGTGAGGGTTTGCAGGGGGTAGTGTTATTGGACAACTAAATATATTGGAAGGGGGTGGTGCGAATGCGACTAATTGGTAGAACGAAGGTGAGTAATTGGAGTTGGGGGTGGGGCAATTGGGAAATTAAATATATTGGAAGAAGAATAGGAGGGGGTGGAGGCCTGCCAACTAAACAGTCATATAGCAATTGACGAGGGTCAGTTGTCTGTGGGCGGAGTATGGGGGGTGGAGGGGTACTTTCGATTTTGTAAGTTTTTAAAAATTAATTTTAATTTTAATACTTTTTTTGGATTTTCAAGGTAAAGGCCACTGGGATAAAGGTCAATGTCAAGGTCGCATGGATCCAAGATGGCCGCCAGTCGACCAGAATGACAGAGGCCGAACAGCTCCGACGCTCCGGCCCCAGGTCTCGATGTGCCAAAGTTGCCATTTCTCTTCTACTAATATCGCCAAAATGTACATAAGTTAGAAAAAAATAGATTCTTGTACGATTTTAATTTACTAACTATTTGTGTCATTTTTGTTTCTGTGCGGAATATTCAGTGTATGGTATTTGTATACTTATAATGTATGGTTTTAAACTTTTTTGCGATCATTTTAGACAGTAATCATAAATACTCGGCACAGTGTATTAGCAAGTTCGCACTGAATTAATTTTATAATTAACACTAATTCATTTACTGAATGTTTGTATGTAGACCTAATTTAATATCAAACAACTATAAGCTTTGTACCTGAGGTAAATATAGAGAAGAAGTCAACTTAATGCAGACATCTTTTCATCANTATCAAACAACTATAAGCTTTGTACCTGAGGTAAATATAGAGAAGAAGTCAACTTAATGCAGACATCTTTTCATCAATCTGTATTACAGTAAGTTGGTTTCTGTATAAGCCATGCCGTTTATATTGATATATGTTATATTTACTGTGACTATTACAAAGCATGAAAGTTTTTTAATGAATTCCACGGGAGAACTGGAGCATATTAATATTTTACAGATATACATGAATTAATGAATATATATAAGTATCGTATCATGTGTAAACAAGGAATTTTTTGCCTTTCCGGTCAGCATTTCATAAACTTTTAAAGATGTATTGTTCTAAGCATATATGGGTCAAACGTGTATTATACAGAGTTTTATTAGGAGACCATTTTAACCATCCAAATCTCATGCAAGCTATATAAGTATTGCATAAATATTCGCAAAATCACTGATTACAAACTAGAAAGTATCATATCTTAATATTGTTGGGTATATGCAAAAATACACCGAAAGAAATTAAATATAAACATTTTTTACAATTAATTTTTATTATAGGATTTTCTTGATTCTCCGTTTATATGCCGGTAGGCGTATTTGGAGACGACCTACACGTTATCCAAGAAACAGCAATGCTCAAGGTGTGACTCGAATTCATGTCCTTCGGATATGGAGTCTGGATTTCTACTAAAAAAAATCTTGAGATTCTTAAATTTATTTTAATGCATGCTGTGGAATTAACTTTCGGTTACTTGTGATTAGCAATGCCATTTATTACAAACCACGAGCACATAAAGAATTATAAAACCATAATCAACCAAAAGAATTGCCCTGTTAGAATAACAAGTAAGTTTACTCCTGCCCTAGTGTGTTGAAATATTTTCAGCAATTAAGACGTATCTTTTTTAAGGGCAAAACTTGTATGAATGCAGCTCTTAGGTCTGCATTTTCTAGTCAGTTATATCGTATTGCTTATAATATTTTGACATTTTAAACATTTTAAACTATGAAAATATAAGTACAACGAGATTGTCATATAGTATAAATGATTCGCCATTGGAGTTTTGAAAATGTTTTATATAATAGTGTTCGAGGGATAGAGAGTAAGATTTGAAAGATTTACTACAGCGCGGGGCGATTTTCCTGCCACATCCCTTCTAGATGTGCGACGAACCATCCTCGCTGCTCGCATCAGTTGAAATTATTCACCGCGCATCCTCCCCCCTCCTGCGACGTTGCTGCATTTTGGCTCCGCCCACCGGACTCGTCGATCACGTACAGGACAGAGAGCTGGGCCTAATTTTTGAAACTATCGGAATAATTACTATAGCGGATTTATCCGATACTTCCACTTCGGTAGCGAGTGTTGGAATGTCAAAATGCGTATTTTTGAGGTGGTCGTACTTACTTTCGGAATGAAACGTATCGGATTTACAAATAATCTATATTACAACTTGGCATTGTCGCATTTCTGGAAGTATTTTCATGTATAGACAACTGCCTAGCTTCAGTTATATGTTAGTGCTTTTGATAGATGCAGTTTTTACTAGAAAATTAAAATTATTCGTTTTGTATTTTAACTGTTTCGTGTTACGATTTACTTGAAACGAACAACACTCATATCAGTTTTCTTGCCAACTTAACATTACGTTCATAGGTTTTTATCACATCTTTTTAAAGCAATTATAATTTGATGTGTGGTAACGGTCGTAGTTTTTACTCTACTTCTCCGATTAAATTTATAATTAACCACAAGAGATAGTAAGAGTATATTTTCACTTTTCCTTCATCGCACAATGATAATTACAGACAAATCTCTAGAGGAATGACTGTTCCGGCAACTGACTTGCTGTCAGATTGATTTCGACACTCTCCGGTATACAGTTCCGCGATAGAGTGTTCAAAAATTGTCAAGCATTCCGCTAGTGGAATTATTGCGATATTTCAAAAATTGGACCCCTGGCCTTAAAAATGTTCAAGGAAGTCCCATTAATCCAGAATACCCCCAGACACTTGTTCCAATTTTGCAGTCAGAGGAAATGTATCCATCAGTTTGTGTGTGTGTGTTTGTGTACGCGAACATGCAAGTTATTGACGAGAATGATATGCCCAAGACACGTCTGAATCTTAACAGGTTTGCTTACGTTTAAGAATTAATAAGGGTTGCTGATTCATCCCATGTAGCTATATTAAAATTACTTCACAAGCAGCTTCCTACTTAAAATACTAAGGCACGTTCGTTAACATTTTTTTTTTGTTAAAATTCAGAAATACGTATTATGCAGTTGTCATTGGCTTACAATCTTAAATAAGATTCAAGATTATTTTAGTTGGTACGTTGTGAGTTTAGCACTGTTGAATGTTTTGTAAACATTGTGTGTTCGTAAAGTGACCGTTCACTGCTTTGAAAACTCTCGCATTAGTATGATCTTTACAAAAGTACGGACTCACCCTCCCTCCTTTAAACCAATTGTGATGAAATTTTATATTTAGTGGTGTAAAAATCTGTCGAGAAAATTCTGTTGGCATCAAAATTTGTTTACTATAAGCGATATATGTATGTTCTAAATAGTGTAATCCTCAATAACTTATAAAAAATAAAACAGATCAAGACGCTTATACTGCAGAAGCGTGTTATGTTTTCAGTCCACAAAGCATTCAAAAGATTTAGCGTTCAACGCTGTACTGAATTTTTTTATAAAATAGCTTTTTTTCTACCTGATTTGTGTGAAACTAATGCATAAAATTCCCACAATATTTTGAAGGAAAATACAATTTCATCAAAAGTGATTGGCATGCCCTATAAGCATGTTTTGGGTCTACTTGGTACAGCCAACAGTGAATTTAAAATTATGTGTCGGAAGAAAATGTTTTAAGATGTACAAATATGCAATTCAGTTAACAAAAAAATTATATTTATGAATTTATTTTACAGTTTACCCCTTTTTTACGCAATTTCCTTCAGCGTAATTGATGTGTGTAAAATTTTATTTTAATGAATGTAGCAATACTTGTGTACCTATTAGGAAATTATTTTTTGCAAAATTTAGTGGCACAAACTAACGCTTTACTTAAATTTTAATCACATTCACACGCAACGCACATTATTGTATACTACAAAAATGTGTCGTTTTGTTGTTTTCTACGATATCTGGTTTGATCATTTTTGAGTGAGCGTTCTTTGGTCAGATTATTCATTGATTTTAATTTTAAATGAGCATTGTGGATAATCCTGCTGATTTCAGTGGGTTCGACTCTTGAAGAACGAAACTTTAGCGCTGAAAAAGACAAATTTGATGGTCCCCTCGAACTGTGAGAGGATTCCACCTCCCTCAGTAGCTATTTACATCATTTTCTTTACATTCCCATTTCTCCCGACTTCACTCTTCCTTCCTCCCGGAGTAGATCGTCTCACGCAGGGGTTACCTTTTGCAACTTCCAATTTTCGTTCGTGCGTTTCACACACCGGTTCGCCGAAACTTCTTTCGTGGGTTCTTCTCTACCCATTCTCGAGTGCTGTGCAAGAATTTCCCGGGTTACGTTCATTTCCCTTACTTTTTACTCTTGTTTAACATGGTTCCATTTTCATGTTTCTTAGGTACCGAAAATTGTGTTGCGAAAAAATCGCTACTTTCGATTCCTATTTCCACCTTATCCTGAACAACTTTTGTGAAACCCCAAACAATTTTAAAGCCCTCCCTCCCTCTATCTCTACATCCTCCTTTTGAACTCCCCCTCACCCGATCCTTCATTCTCGGAACCGTAGTAGGATATTGTATTATTTGGTGACTAGGCCGGGNGGGGGGGGGATGCTGCTTCCTACTTTTGGGCGCTCGCTGTTTCCACGCATTTCGGCCTAGGAACTGGAAATTTGGCATTGAGGCATCTTGTGAGGGGTAGCTTGTCACAGACTAAGGATTTCCCTAAACGTTGAATTCGTAAAGGAGTTCAATTTCGATTCCCAATATTTTCGAAACGATTTAACGTACGTCATTTAAAATTGGCACTCTCCTAAACCCATCACTTTCCATTGCCTCAAGTTGTACCGCCGACCTCACCTTAACTGTAGGATTTCAAATAGCTATACCGCCTAAACGCTTTGAGCTACGGAACCGGGACTTAGTTGGCATTCTCGGCTTTCAGTTCTAAGGTCGAAGGAACCGTTCAAAATTTACAATTTTTTCGAATTTCAGGAGGGTGGCATTTTTCGAAATTTCTGTTTGTCCTTCAAAACTTCTTCTGTGGGTTCTTCCCCATTCGTATTCAAATGGTGTTTGAGAATTTTCCGGTAACACTAATTTTCTTTATTTCCCCCCAATTCACCCGCAACGAATGGCATGCGGAACCTGCAAGTTACGTAGACGGCGGGTTACATCGGCCGTGGGTTCTTTTTCTGCAGGTTACGTAGATATCTTGATGCACACGTCGCCTGATTCTTCTGCGCAGAGTAATCCCGCGGAGTTCCACGGGTACGACCCGTGGTATGTAAAGAATGGACTATGACGTCGGATAAAACATATTGTATTCATCTGTGAAAAGTCGTGGCCTTGGCTACTGCTCATGCACGTGCATAAACGAGCCGCTTATTGACCAGCTATCCTAGGTTAGTTTAACTTCACAAACTCTCCTTCAACTAGTATTAGAAAGTGTATAAAAACACATTGAATTGTAATAACTCACTGTTACCAGCAGGGTTTTATCACGACTATCTGTGGACCCCCGAGACCGCAAATGCTGCACATGTCTTGTGGGCGGATATAGTTAATGCGCTGGGGGTTCTCACTCATCTTTTTTTCAACATAACCTAGTATCCAACTTATCAGGTTTACCTAAACTAACATGGGTATATTTGGTACCATATAAGAAGGCCACTTTTTGACAGTTCGGTGAAAGTAACGCCACTATTTACATCTGACTACGTATCCTTCCGCCATCAGCTGGTCCGTCAAGTCGGGGCTGTATTTTTTATCAAAACGCAGTCAGCTAATCCACTTCTCATTGTACTGTAATGCTAAACAAATTTTAAGATATTTTAAGACTGACATCTGTTAAAAAATATAAGTAGGTTATAAAAGACACTCGCTCTCTAGCGAACCGGTCCGGCTTCGCCCGGTAACAATTTAGTTTTTGCAGTAATGCTTTGAAAGGCAAACAGTGGTTACTGTGGGTCATCCTTAAAAGATAAACATACGCTATCGCGGACTTTTCTGTAGAACTTTCTGAGAGCTACAATTATGTAGTTCATTGATTTGATGTATATCTTATGGTTTAGCCAGTGCAAGCGATGTAAGTGCCCTAAAAGCGGTTTTTTACGACTTTATTACAAACGTTTCGACATTTCTTTACTATCCTTACATTAAATTGTGTAAAAACCGCATCAAAATCCATCAAGCAGTTTAGAAGTACTAAGCGAATACAGACAGACGCGGATAAGCGACTTTATTTTATACTATTGATATATATATATATATATATATATATATATACACACAGTCGGTTCACGACTGGAAGAAACTTTTGAAAATCAACCTTTGAAAAAACACACTAGCCGTTAGCGACATGCATATAACATTACAAACAGCGGCGAGCGCGGATACAGTTATGCCGTTAGGTTGCCAGCACAAAGAGAGGAAATAGTTCCGAAGTTTTAACGTAATTGTTAATTTATCGCTTACAAATGGGTGTCGAAAGTCGAAAGGAATTGTATCTTATTATGCCAATTATTAGTGACGTGATGCTAAAATATTTAGATTTCATCATTTCTTGCATAGTCACAAGATTACGCTCAAGGTTAAAGTAACGTGGCCATTTGTTTACTAACCTTCGTAGTCCTTGTGTTGTTGACACACGTGCCAGAGAATTTGTGCGATTATCTCGTTTAACCTATAATAATTCATTTATTTGTCTTGTTTTACTAATATCCGCTCTTTATTATTTGGTTTTTAATAACGTATGATTTTAATTTGTGCTCACTTTCAGTTCTAATTTCTTTTGTTTTTATGTGTTTCGTGCACGTATCTTTCCTTTGCCACCTTATTCTAACGTTGCAGTATTTGCACATAAGAATTGTTTTCACATTGTCGAAGACGTAGAATCCTTCACTCGCAAACTCTGCCGTCCTGTCGAAAACCGTCACAACCATTTTTAAATAACGTTTTACAATTGCGCGAAACATCCGACTGAACCACCACGCCATTTTAACGTCTGTAGCAATTACGATTAATACTGATGATCTTGCCTTCGATGTACGGGAATTTATCGAAAGTCACTTGCAATCGATTGTAAATAGACAACAACNCTGATGATCTTGCCTTCGATGTACGGGAATTTATCGAAAGTCACTTGCAATCGATTGTAAATAGACAACAACTATAGATTCATCAAAATACTCGCATTTTGGGTTTATAAAATGAAATGTTTTTTCGCTGGCATCGCATATTCTTTTGTGTGAAATTCTTAAGATTAAAAACTTTACGCTTGTGGAATATCCA
>NQII01000548.1:264745-356595 GCA_002778355.1 Clitarchus hookeri | reverse complement strand
ACCGTATATATATATATATATATATATATATATATATATATATATATATATATATATGTGTGTGTGTGTGTGTGTGTGTGTGCGCGCGCTTGCGCGTGTGTGTGTACTGTGTATGCGCCCAATTGTTTTATTTTTAAATGTGGGGTTACGACCTGCTACATTAATCATGTTCAAAGCACCAGTGAAAACTAACCAGGAAACTGGACAGAAACTGTCACATAAATTCACGGAATTCTAAGCATGTAAACACGGGAATGGGAAATAAAAGGACCCTATAACCTGAAACGATGTGTCGTTCAAGTGATGGTATGAGTTTGTTAGAAATACAGATATGTTATTATGACATATTTTTATTATGTTCATAAAACGAAAGTAAAGTTATACATTTCAGGTGCCGTTAATGTTCAATATTCTGCCTGCTAAGGCGTTAACACCTGCAGCTACGTTTAACTCGCTGCCAATTTTACTGCGAGTTTTGTGGGCATTGCTTGCGTTAAAATGTATGCAGTTACAAGACAGTGTGTTTTTTTTTCTTCAAATGTTGATTTCAAGAGTTTTCACTTCATTGTCACCCACCTATACGCGTACATCTAGCAGCAACAAACGAGATAAACACTATTTTGTTGGTCATACTTGTAATGCGTTTTGAATATTGTGGACATTCAGATGTTATGCCAGTATTGTTATTTTTTTGTACAGCTGAAGGATGTAAACAAAGCATTTGGCAGTTAGACATCACATTTTAATGTTTTTTGTATACACATAGCGGAAGGGTAAGTAATCGGCACCTGTAACTCTTGAAAGTAGAACTTTGACAGGGCTTCAGAAAAGTGTAAACTTCTGTGAGCCACCAAATTTTTCGGGAGGTCCGTCTGAAAATAATGGAATAACGTGAAGTAGGCTTATTAGTTGTATGGATAGTTTCTGTGGGCGTTCAAGAGGTCAAGATTACATTATTAACCAAATGTACTACTGGGGGTCCATTTTTAGCTTGGGTATGCAGATCGAAGCCTCAAAAACACGACTAGCTAAGGACGAGATCATCCTTTCTTTTCAAATGTATGCGTATACAACGGAAGGAGTCCAGTTTAATCGGTGGTAATATCACACCATTTCTGTCATGTTGTAAAATCATTGTCAATAAATTATAGTTTGCTGAATTATGCAGGGCTGTTAATTTAAAACCCTTTCATAGCGAAGCTGTTTATATACCATTTTTATTTGATTACAAAAACACTTTTAATAAATTCTGGGTTGTTAAAATAGTAAGTAATGAAACATGAAGATTGGGGAGGTAAGTTACGGACGGTCTATGCGATGTGTACGTCTGTGTTTAGAACTGTACAAAAAATGGCCCATTGTTGGGGTAGGGCATCACAAGCGGAAGCGAAGAGAGCGTGACAGCGAGAGGAAAGGGAGTAGGTGCGCTCGGCAATGTTCGGGTGTGACCGGTCGGCCCGAGGTCGGTGGCGTGGGGGAATAAGTGTGTCAGCCGAGCATAGGTCGGGCCAGAGAGCAGCAGAGTGCGGTGCGCGGCTGGGGTCTGCTTGACCTAGTGACCGGCGGTGGCGTGTGGCAAGGAAAAGAAAAAGTGAGCGGGCCGCGTCTGTCGCAGCATTTGAGAGTGAGAGTATCGGGACCCTTGCATTGTGAGCGGGAAGGTGGAAAGTGATCCGAGTCCTGCAGCAGGTGCCTGAATTCAGCACGTGTCGCTATTCAGAGTTGTGAGGTGGCTCGGCGTCATCCCCTGTCGCAAGGGGGAGCTGTCAGCTTCTGTGAATAGTTACTCCTGGGCTCGGTCGCCTCTTACGATTTGGGATATCTGCTTGTGCCGCACAATTGTTTGGAACAGTGTGTTGGTACCGTAAGATAATGTAAATGTCTGAACATGTTATCATCGTGTTTCATGCACCCCACCCACCCCTACGACTCTTCAGGTAGCATCGTGGACGGAACTTACACATAATTACAGTGAATTGCATGTAGCTTTTAATGTTTCAGCATATACTTTCGAATAAATAATTTATGCATTTTGTGAATTTAAGAAAACATTTTGTGTAGTTTTGGTGTCGAAACAAAATCAGGTATGGGGATGTAATAATCATAACACGGATGCAAATAGCATGTTTCAAAACCAGATAAGCATATTTTAATGAACTCCTTTTATTTACTTATGTGTTTGTATTTTTAACTTTCTATATTAGGCGTGGCCTCTAAGTTTTCACCCCATAGCAATATTCAGTGGTGGTAGTCTCCAGTTTATTAAGCATGATGTCGGGACTGGTTCGTAATCACCTTGCTAGCTCAGATTTGTTTTTATACATTTGTTTGCAAGTTGTCTAAACTATTTTAACTATTGCATTTTAACATTGTACTGTGCAATACATTTTTATTGTGCATTGTATTTGGCTGCGGTGGTGTCAGAAACGGTTCATGGAGATNGTGGTAGTCTCCAGTTTATTAAGCATGATGTCGGGACTGGTTCGTAATCACCTTGCTAGCTCAGATTTGTTTTTATACATTTGTTTGCAAGTTGTCTAAACTATTTTAACTATTGCATTTCAACATTGTACTGTGCAATACATTTTTATTGTGCATTGTATTTGGCTGCGGTGGTGTCAGAAACGGTTCATGGAGATGTTTTTTCTCTGCATGTGTATGATGCTAGTAAATAATTACTTTTATAGGACAAAACTGCCCGCTATATCTGGCCATCAAGCCTAACCTCGTTTGTTTCGCTACAATTGTTTGCTTATTGCGTGTTGTTTTCGAGAATGACGGCGGTGCCTATATGCAAAGGTATTTTGTCTCGTTCCCTTTAACGTGATCGAGACTATCAGGATTGGCCTTTCGCAATTAATCCTCTACAAATTTTTTCTACGGAAGTTAGGCATGGGGAAGTGGTTACATGGATAGTTCATTCGAGAGTTTATTGGGTGTTACTTACGTATGTTCAGGCCAGAACGCCCCAAAATTGCGTTTCGAGGTTTTCATATTAGACGCTATGTATACACACACATCTTATGTAGGACAGGGTGCAGTTAAGATAACTATCACTTGAGTATATTTCGTCAATTCTTGTGCAGGTGGTACGGCAGCCATTTCTTTGTCAAGGTCGTGTTTTTCTACGAGCGCTACTGTTTTCCTCTCTTTTTCATTCATTGCATCTGGAACTGTTTTACGTGTTGGGTGAGATACAGAAGCAGGGGACTGTCAATTATATCTGTTCTTACCGGTTTTTTCTTACGCTGATACCTATACTCTCATAGCCTTTAAGCGCAAGGCATTCAGTCGAAGTGAAATAACAATGCGTATGCTTTAAGCTCCCTTAATACGAATATGTTTGTTAAAATGTACGCGCATTATTACTATCACTCTCGTCTCAAAGCGTAATTCGTGTCCGTAAGCGATACGAAGTTCTGTTATACACTCTGAACTGATCTAAACTTTACTTGGAACTGTATGCTCAAATTATTCACCTAGAAGAACATATCACAGCTACCTTCTGTTTGTTGTACGCAGACACCGCCTTATCACAAGATGTCAGCTTGGGACTTTAGTGTTGCCAATTTAGAGAGATGAGTAACTGCAGATTCTTTTCCAAACTGCAATTAGCTGAGGTATTATTTTGCTGCGATTTCGTAACGTGCTGGTGTTTTATCGCGCTATAACCAGACTTGCTCCAGTTTCGATATAAACCTGTCTTAACATGGTGATGTAGCTTATGTGATTCTTAGGACCTCCAAATGAGTGGCAGACGATGTCGCTCTCTTGTTGTATAGTGGGTTTGTTTACAGTTATCAAAGAAGTTTCATTATTTTTACTCTGTGAGAAAGTATTTAAGCTTTGAAATACGGAAAATTGCATTATCCCGATAAAATGAGATTTTCACGGGCAGCACTTGTTTAAAAGATATTGAGTAACTGACTGGAAGCTCTGCGTCGTTTTTCCATCTTGTAACTCAGTTCGCAAAAAGTTTAATGGGTTTTAAACCCAAATATATATTCATTCATATTCATAATGTATGCACAGAACACTAATTGTGTTGCGATCGGTATGAAGGTGTTTAATATTGATTTGAAACGACACAGTAATCTCAGCACAAGTTGCTCCTCGTGTTAGTCTTCTAGAGCGAGTACTTAATTCAAACTGTTTCGAATAACTTTTTCTCCTTTCGTAAAACTGGTGTGTTTGGTAAGCATATGTAACATTTTGTAGTAAACTTATTTTGTATTACACCTCTTGACGATCTGTTCTCGGGTTTATGGTTTAAAAATATATCACCACCTCTAGCACGGAGGAAAACATTTCAATACTTAAATCTTTATTTATATATTCAGCTTTCGTTGCAATTTTCAGTCTTATAAAACACATGTTAGAAAACAGCAGGCGGACTGGTACTCGTCATAGATAGGCCTCTCCTTAAGGTTGGTCAAAAGCCAAAACTTTTATGTTTATAGATTTTGGGGATATTTTATGGTATCGTTACACAATACTGATAACTTGATAAAAATACTAAATCGTTAGAGTAATAACATTTATACTTTTTTAATGTAAATAGAATTTAATCGTAAAATACGGATAGTACAAATAAAATAATGATTTCAACACAGTGTGTTTTTTGAAGTCAGAGGAGTGGCAGGTTACAATTTCTCGGAAATCTGACACTTGGTTCACCAGTGGTAAGGTTCTTATTTCTAGTACATATAACATTTGTTTATCATTTTGAGATTTGTACGAAGAAAGATGTGAATTTAAAATTCCTATAACTCGTTGATTCTTTTTTCTAAAATAATTTTCCGCTATTTTTACACACACACATACATTTATATATATTTTTTCAGACTGTTGCTTTGTATAAAAGTAATGCATTAAAATGTATAAAAAGATCTAGCCTCTTGAACGTCGTTAAACCACTTAGTTTTTGGGACATCCACGCATGTCTGGTGTCGTATGAACAGCTCTTTTTGAGACCTACAATGGAATTTTCAGTTCTCTGACATCTGCGACCTTGAACTAGTTGATTTTCTCGCCATGATAGCTGGCAGACCTGTTGTTCGGGTGTGCGCACTGCTGTCGACCGGATGTACTGCGAATAGCCGTTGACTTGGAAGTTTTATTTCCAAATCAGATTGTATGTTACGTACACGTTTTTGTGATAATTCCTTTTTACCAAATAAAACTAGGCGGATATGAAATTGTTTTATTTATAATTAAAACTGGGTTGTTTGTTTACATAATTTGCCGAAACATCTCTCAGAACGTTAGTGAATAAGTCATCTTGGGGACTTCAATATTCTGCGTTATAAATCCTTAAGGAAAATCCTGTATTACATTTTTCATCGAATTTTTTCATGCTGTTCGAACGTAAAGATTGTTGATTTGGGACAAAGGATTGTTCTTGAACTTATTTCAAGTGTTGCTTCTTAAACACGATGGTGCATTCTAATCTTACTTTCATTTCCCTCCTAAATTACACTATTTAAAAAGCTTAAAATTTTCTCCTCGCATTACAGCGTGTAGACAAAACATATGTAGTTACTGATAACTCACGTCGTTTTATGTAGGTTGTATTTAGAAGTACTAATATTAAGAATTTGCCGCAACAATAAAATGGCCTAGCAAAATTAAAGGAAAGTCAAATTTGTTGTGTAAATGTTACAAAATAACTATTGCTCCCAGTTTTTCCCACCGAAGGTTTTTTCTTGCCACTTGTGTTTTAATTAATACTTTTTTTTATGGGTAATGTGAGAAGTTAGGCCGGAATCGTAAAATTGTCTTCATCGTGTCAGTATTAAAAGCGTTTAAGTAATAGTGAGTAAAGGTAACTTAAGAATGGGGTTCTAAATACATTTAAGATTTCGGTAGCGTTCCTGCTGAGAGCAGAAACATTATCTATATTCATGCTTGAAATGTTAAGGTTAGTAGTACTTTTTGTGTGAGCCACATAATGAGAAGTTTTAAATTTANTCGGTAGCGTTCCTGCTGAGAGCAGAAACATGATCTATATTCATGCTTGAAATGTTAAGGTTAGTAGTACTTTTTGTGTGAGCCACATAATGAGAAGTTTTAAATTTACACGTAGCAGCATAACCCGAGTAGAATAACAGTCATTATGTGTTACAAATTGGTGTTCATGTATGTCTTCACATTATAGTTGGTTCTGTCAATTTTCGGACTCTGATACCTTAGCTCTATTAAAGTGCAGACGTAGTATTTAAATATGTAAAAGTAAAAACTATTTTTTTTGGCAACTATACTCGTTTGTCGCGTAGAAAGACTTATTCAGCGTATGTGATCTCGAAAAGCGTGTTAACGTTGCAGCTTTTTAAGTATTTTTAGGTGGCGTGCCAGAAAGTGCACGATTTCATTACTTTCTATGCAGCCTTCCTTCATTACAGCGTCAGTTTTCCCATCTGAGCCCCTGCTTATTAACTTGATCTGCACGATATAATGCACCGTGAGACTTTGCGTAATTGTTCCTGGGCATCCTAGCAGGAGCAAAACGACGTCATTACTCGACAAACCCCCNTATCTCTGTCTATATATATCTCTGTCTATATATATCTCTGTCTATATATATCTCTGTCTATATATATCTCTGTCTATATATATATATATATATCTCTCTCTATATATCTCTGTATATATATATCTCTCTATATATATCTCTTTCTCTCTCTCTCTCTGGCCCCGTCGGGAACATACTAAATAGCTGTAGCCTTGGTTTCTGACTGCGTCCATTCTATCCAACGTCAGCAGCCTAGCAACAGATCTTAACCCAATCGGGGAATGTGTTTGCGGTATTTGGAAGTGATGTATGCCCATACATCTGGTGCCGCGTATCTGATCCGTTTGCAGCGTTGAATACCGGGATTGATTGTTTTATGGCTGCTGCTGCGAGATAGCTATTTTGACGCATTGCAACATCAGTGTAAAATATTTATATTCTATTATTTCTTTGGCGCTCGTTAAGTGTAGACATAAATAAGATCGGTTGAAATTCTGGCCGTATCAGTGTGGACTGTACTAGGAGCAGCTCTAAAATATTATTACGGGAAAGATAAATGTGTGATGCTCTGTTGGGAATGCACCCAATGAGTGCCTCGAGACGGGATGTTACTTGCACAGGTCATTGCTATAAAAAATAAATTGATTTTTTTTATGGAATGTGAGATTTGCAATGCTTTAGCAATTGTAACTTTTTCTTACCGATTTACTCATGCATCTAAAAATTACAAAGATTTTGTAATTTAAATTTTAAATATTTATGTAAAGAAGTGACGAGATACATCCACCCATGGAAACGATTTATTATGTGTAGGGAGTGAAGTACTCTATGGGATACCACTTTGGAAAACAATAGCTAGTCTTTGTTGTGTGTTATGCTATATATTTATCTCCTATTTCTTGCTAATGTTATTTATGCATATACCCTCGCTTAGAATTCTTGAGGTAAGCACTTAAGTATTAAGAAGCGCAGTTCATGGTTTTGACGTGGGCCACAGCATGTAGCGAGGTACTCCTAGTTAGAGTGGCAGTTTCCTTTGCTCTGTAGTAAAGAATGATGAAGGCATCTCACTCCTGTGACGAGGAGGCCGAACCGGTGATCATTTGAAGCCAAACCCCGGCATGATTAAAATAAAGTTTATTTTGAAAACCGTTATAACCAGGAGATCCCGACGCGTTAAACCGTGTAAGGTTAAACGTAACCTAACCAACTTACAGCTGTTCCATTCTCTGAGGGGGCGATGGGGAATCGTCTTAACAAGTAGGGATATAATGGGGTGTGTAAAACCATGTCAACGGAACATTGATTAGTTTTTTAATGAGCGTCTGGGAAAGCAGCAGTAAGACGTACTTTTTCGAGGAACTCGGGACTCGGAATATTGCCTTAGAGACAGTCTGTCGGCCGCCGGCACGGTCGACCACGACTAGTTCTTGCGGCCTGGCGTTACTTGCAGTGATACGTTCCTCCATCCTCTTCTCGTCTTTGCTCCTCTCGGAGAAGCTGTACAAAATCCCGCAACGCTGCATCGTCCCTTCATGGCCGCGTAAATTGCCCGGCGGCAGCCAAGTGCAAGGCCGCTGCGCTCGCCGGCCTGTGGGCGGGCGGCTTCGTCGTTGCCGTCTCGGCGAGGTCAGTTCCAGTCACCGCCCCTGGCTCGCCCGTCTACCATCAGCTTGCTTTTGCGCCAGCTTCGACTGTATTTATTCCATTTCAGTCGGGCCTGTTGCTTGAAGTGCTTAGAGGTGTGTTTGAAATAGTTTTTTCTTTTCACGAATCTATTAGACGTGCGTCCGATATGCTGATCTACGAAAATAACACACACTTCAGACGATGCCTTTTTCGATTTCTCTCGAGACGTAGCTCACATTAGGAACACTCCAACGTTGCTAAAAACAGCTCGTTCAAAGCGCTGTATTTCAAAACATTCGGGTCAGATAAATATATAAGTACTCGAGGGGCCTACATTGAACCTTGCTTCAGACATTCCACCAGTAAAATTGTAGGGTCACCTTTTAAATCCCAGGTGATGTTTCAACCCCATACCAGGAAAATGCTGAAGTTCTTTAAAAGTTTGCCTCATCTACGAAGGCCTGATTTTGACAGTCTGCGAGTGGCAACTTAACTTATACAAAACTAACAACGCGTAATTTACAAAATCCTGTATCAGCTGATGCGTGACGAATGAAAATTAATATTACATGAGCTATTCTGACTGCCCTGCCGAGACGCACATCAGACGATAAAATTCGCGGACAAGAAAGAGTTCCTAGACAAATTAATATATTTTATTTTACATGGTCTCAAAACAGCTGTTATTAGTGTAACGAATTAAACTTCGTGCTAAAGCAGTTATGTGTAGGTCTTAAAAATGAAATTCATTTTAAAACTGCGTGTATTAAAATTACTTCAAACGTTTCTAGTTAATTTCACGTCGTTTCCCCTCTCATGTCCTCCATAAATGCTGGACATTAATTCATAGAGGCCACAGAACTATCCGGGGAAGGGGGGAAGGGAGTTGTTTCAAATATTTTTTTTAAAAAATAGTTTGATGAAATACATTTTCAATTTTTGTAGTTTCGGACCGGTAATAGGAGAAAAGTTTACTTTTAAAAATACTGTATCAAGAGGTCATCTTGATATGTTAATGAACGCGCTCACAACACACTTTGCTACGCCATATGTTAGATAGCGCGCTCCCCAGACGCTACCAGCAGCAAAAATTTTGTTTTACTTGTGTAAAATAGCAAAATGCCACGTATTTCATACTCGAGCTGTTTTGTATCAGTACGATCCGAATAACTCATTTACTAAAGTCGTTGAAGAGTAGTTAGTAGGTGAAATAAAGTGCGCTGTATTGCAATTTCCTCGAATTCCTTATACTTCCAGGATTGACATTTTTGCTGTAACATCCAAACTGCAGCTATATGATAAGAACTACAATCACTCCATCGCTAATGTTAACCCAAGTTCGTCGCCTGTGATAAATTACATAGCACTAGCAAATATTTTATTTAATGCATGTTTTTCTATTTGTACTTTTATAACTTAATAATTTTTTTAGATGTCAATCTATAAATACCATAAAATTTCTTTACCAGTACAGTGGCAAGTGGATCAGCTGATAGTGTGTACACAAAATGTACAGCGACCACTTGACCTACCAGCTGATGGCGGAAATATACATAAACGAAAAGCAAACACTGGCGCTATTTTCACCGAACTGTCGAATTCTTGCCCTCGTTGATGAAAAAGCAAAATAGAACAAAACTTATGTGTGAACGGTAATATATAAAAATCGACCAGTGAAAATTTAAAAGTGTTGTAGCCTAATGAAAATTAGTTTAACTTCAGTATATTGTGTAAATGTATATTTTTTCCACCCTGCGAAGCCTTTAATGGGGCCTGTCATAATGGCCATTGCGGGAAACCTGAAACAGAAGTGTAAAGTAAACGTAATACACCTTGTAATAATTAAGTGTAATTAATTACTGACTAGTTCGATGTGAAACTTTCGTTAATTGGGCAAATGTTCATTATGTTTTTGGATTATTCTAATCGTAGTTTTTGGGCTACGTTCGAAGCAGGATAGAAATCGGGATCCCTTTCACTGTAGGTTGACGTATGAAAATCACACTAGCCACATAGCAATTTTCATTGAATTTGAAGTAATTAAACGTTGGCCTGCATGCGAAAACTAGGTGAAACGTTGGTAATGCTTCATGCTATTTATTTTTGATTCTTAAATAGTGTAAAATATATTAACGTAAATTAAATGTTATGTACTGTTAAGACAAGCATTTTTGGTACTGCGTGTAATCATAGCAGTAAGCACAATGTGTCAAACTTCAGGACGAAAAAAAAATGCGCCTCTTGTCATTAAAATATTGTCTTTTTGGGATCTCTTTGAAATACCGTGTGAAAGGGAATGAGGGTGTTAATTGTTCCTCAGCGTATGGAACGGCTACTTTGTTAGTAGTGTAAATGTATCCTGGCGTCTGTTTACTTCAGGACTTCCATGTAACATATTTTGAGCACACGTGCAATTTATACATTTTATCACTACAACTTCATGCGAAGGGTTTTTTTCCTAGACATAATTAGTTGGCCGATAAAACATATTTACATAAAACAAATAAATATATATAAAACATAAATATATAATATATATATAACGTAAATGTAAATTTGCACATACAGGTTTTTGGTAATTGTACATTTTTTATGTAATTTGCTAAAACTAGCACAGTATTTGTAATTTTACACTAATGTTCCTAGGAATTAAAAGATAACTTAAAATATTTATTCAAAACATGCGATCAAGCTGTAGGGAGTAGAACTACTTCGAAGTCCGTTTGTGTGTTCAACAGGAAAACTTAACTCCCGTTGATGAGATACGCTGGCTTTAGCATATGACTATGTATTCTACACCTGAAGTCAAATGTAATCCACATCTTGGAGGTAATTTTTCTATAATCGACTATTCTTTTGTTTTTTTCAATGATCCATGTATCAAAAGAGGTGAAAATAAGAGAATGGGACAACTTGTGCCCTATAACTATTCATTAAGAATATCTTTCATAAAAAACTCGATTTTTATTTCGACCACCACATAACTTGTTTTGGCTCCGAAAACAGCAAATTGTTCTTTTTTCCCAAGTTGGGGATTATTTTAGTCTAGGAAGGAAGTCTTCAAACCAGGTAACTTTGACGTTGCACATTGGTCTACATGTAGACACTAAGCACACAAGCTATCCGATCTCTAAATGCAACTTTGGCGGAGCAGGGTGGGGTATAAAGTAGGGTAAAACAGTAATCTGAATGCTGAAAGCAAATGCCGCCAACTGGAAAATACAACATTTATTTTATAATACAAATATACAGTGTAATAGTATCATGTGTAAGATTTTTTATATGACACTAAAAACTCCACAATAGGTGACAAGTTACGGCTAGTTGCGTACACGTCCTAAATCTGTTTAATTTGCTCAGTGTGTATGAAAACTGGCTGCCATTATTTACTTGTTTTAGGTAAACATCTAAATTAATGTTTTTATTTCACCTTGAGGATGGGGTAACATAGGAACACATTTTTTATCAAAATCAAAAATTGTGCAGCTTCAATTTTTTTAAATTTTAAGTTTGATGATTTAATATGGGGTGGCCCTAATGCAGGCTTATATACGCAGAATATGTGACCGTCGATTAACTTTATGTAAAGGTAAACGCGCCAGATGACTACATAATTCCTACGGCATCTATAGCTACCGGTCAGTTAAGCTGACACAGAGGTTAAACTAACAGACGAAATAAATTATTTGATTAGCTGAATGTGTGTGAATTTGCACTGGGCTCGAACAACAAATAAGCCTACCTTGTAACTTTCACAACTTCGGTTACAATGAGCAAGAATACGGAAAAATGTAAGTTCTTTTGAGAACAAAAAATTTTTTGATATGAATTACGGACTATGACTGGGGCATTATACACCCGACAAAGTGAAGAACACATATTTTAAGTTGTAACTGAAAATAATGTTTATTACAGTGCCACTGTAATGTACCGCTCTCTAGTCTTCCCCTTCCTTTAATAGCCACAACAGTGTGTTAATGGGTATTGTGCGTGCCACACCTGCAAGGTTGTGGAAAATCCAAGATGGCCGCTGCTAGCGAGGAATGACAGAGCAGGCTGTTTACACATCATCAAAGATGGCGGCTTCCCAATCCCTCGCTGGTGAGTCACCTATTTCCAACTACTGTTAGTTCTACCAATATCACATTCGCGTAAATGCATCAGAACAGCAAGTAATTTTTATAGCATGGGCATTATTACAAGCCCGTGAATGTATTAATACCCCTTCGTAAGATATTTATTCGTTTTACTATTTTGTTAGAGATGTACATTTACAGTTTATGCTTCGTAATGTAGGGTAAGTTTTATTCGAAAGTAGTATCTGATCTGTGATTACATTTATTTGTTCAGTGAAAAAAAATGCGATTTTACGTTGGCAATAATAGAGTATTTTACGGTAGTACCACGAACCCTAAAGTTTCTTGCAAGGATAAGGATTACTGTGAGGACATGCAACAGAATGCACACAATTAAATAGTGTGGGAATACGATCACAGTAATAGTAAACAAGATTTAATAAAGTTATTTAACTCATAAAATAGTGTAGTAACTAATACAAATCACAGATATATCACTTGCATAATTAAATAGTTATCTGAAAAATAGAAAGGGGAGTGCCCTTTAAAAGTACTTTTATCTTATATTTACACTGCTGGACAATAAAAATTGTGCACCATGTAGAAACCAAGCGACTACCACGAAGCTATGTAAATAGCGAGAGTACAGGCTGGTATGCACATGACCACACACCTGGCAGTGGCGCTACAAGCACCGACCGGCGGTCGTAGACACTGACATGTAGTCGAAGCCGCATTAACGCGAGAAACGACAGACAGTACTAAGTGAGTGTAGAGAGTTAAAAATAATTCTAGAAAGACGCTAAAGACGTCGCGTTACACAATTGACGAACTTCGAGTGAGGACTCATGATCGGGCTGAAAATCGCAGGATGGTCGTATCGCCGTATAGTCCACCATGTAGATCGTTCTGGCCATACTGTTCGATGCTGTTGGGAGTAGTGGGTATGCTTACGCACCCACACACGCAGGACCGACTCAGGACGGGGAGGTCATCTGCCAGTCGAGAGGATCAACGGATTGTGCGCCAGGCGGAGAGGGATCCCATGACGACCCGGTTCACGATACAGGCCAGTGTTGGGGCTCTTGCATGTCCACGAACCATTTCCCGACGCCTTGCGGAGCCGTATCTGCGATTCCAGTGCCCATTATGTGTGTTGCCATTAACTCTGCAATAGAGACTGCTCAGTGTGCGGTGGTGCGAGGCCAAAACAATGTGGAACGCCACATACTGGCTGTGTTTGTTGTTGATGAATGCTACTTCGCTGAGGAAACTGATTATCGCGACTGGGTGTGGAGGGCCCATATTGAACGCCATAGTCCCAGTCTCGCTATCGAGCGGCACACTTTCCCCATTGCAGGAATTACGGTCTTGGGAGTCATAGCTTACGATAGCCTATCTGCTCTCGTTGTGTTACGTGGAACATTGACGGGTCAGCGGTATGTGGATGAGAACCTACGCCCCCGATCACCTCGCATTTCTGGGTGGGATTCCAGGTGCGATACTCCAGCAGGATAACGCCCGACAGCACATGGCTCTAGTTGACCAGTACCTACTATGCCTCAGCCATGTCCATAGTCTGCCTGCTCCTCTGCTCAGTCACCAATCGAGCATGCATGGGGTCAGTTGAAACGCTAGCTGCCACCGTGCCACATTATCCGGGATTTGGAAAACACCGACCAAAAATTGTGGGCCCGTCTGCTGGACTCCATGCCAGATCGTGTTGCGTGTATTGCAGTGCGAGGGGGTGCGACGCACAATTGAAGATGACCGGACGACATACCGCAGATCCATATGTAATTGCCCTGCGGTTTTTGTGATCATGTGTATTGTTCATCTGTAAAGTTTCAGTACCATCCGATGCATCCTCTGTGCGCGCGATTTTTATCGCCCGGCAGTGTAAATAAAATGTCTGGGGTTGTGACTCAATTTTTTAGATGTAAAGCAATTCAACGGAAATAATGGGTTTCTTCTGGAAAAAGGTCTAAAATTATTAGAGTTTTAAGAATTACAGATGATGTAAAAGTTGCGTTACTTTGGAAGCAATCTCAGATATTCGTTTTTTGTGTAGTATGTAAGTAAATTTTCCTTTACTTTAAAAGCATACGTAATTGAAAGCAAAACTAACATTTTCTACACTTTATTGATGCACATCCAGGTATAACTTTCAACGAATTTCACTTGCCTTGTATATCTTTAAAAAAAGTATTTATTTCTCATTTTGTAGAAAACTTACTCTATTTTACCAGTATGCACATTAAGGGGAAGTAAATAACTGGTAGGTACTTGTCGAAAGTTTCACTCTACATAACCATTATTACGCGTCAAACGGAAGGGTGTTCATTTTATACACCACCGTGTATAAGCAATAAACATACCTACGTGGATGTACACTTCCCCAGTCAGTAACAGTTTTTAAGACTGATTTTATAAATATCGTTTATATGCGTAGCATTTATTGCAGACACATATTTCCTTTTATTTTGCTGGTCAGGATACACGAGAAATAGGGAAGAAGTGATCGTAAAACCCAAATGTTGCCTAGACCCTTGTCATTAAAAGTTGTTGGTTCCGATCAATAAAAGCACTTGTTTCGTTTGAGATATATTTGGAAATTTAACTGTGGATTACTTGAGAAACTAATGAACTCCTCTCAGAGCTGATGTATATTTTTTGTGACGATTCCAACGTTGTGGCGGGGCGTTGTATGTTAGGCGCGCATAGGGAGTAGAAAATGCAGAAAACCAAACCTAACATATCCATGGTCGCGCGGCAGCCCTACAATCACTGCACCCTAATATTTAAACTCTTATCTGTTAACTAACTAGAACTTTGTCTGCAGAAAAATACATTCCAAGCCAAAATAATAATTCTCCGATCCAATCGCAAGTTACTCACTTCGGTATTTGGTTGTGCTATGCGACTATTTCGTCTTCTTATTCTTACTCTTTAATCTTAATCGGACCATACCCTTCGCCCCCCCCCCCCCNCCCCCCCCCTTATACTTTACAGCGTAACCTTTCCTGTGCTTCCACCGGTCTGGAGAGCAGGGCTGTGCGATATGGCGATATACCGATCACAAATCAGTATTTTTTAAATATCGCAACAGCAATATGAGTCAGCAATGTAGAGCGATACATCGCATATCGCGATATTAGCAATATGCGATGGTAGAGAAATGCGTCGTTGGCTATTGCTGTTGGAAATTTTGCGGTGTTCCTTTTACATACATATATTCGCATTTGGATATTTGAAATGTCAGTACGAACAGTAGGTATTTGCAGTGTCAATATTTGTGATATTATTATGACCTATATTTGCGATTTCAATATGGTCAAAATTGCGGATGCGAATTTTTGCGATGTAAACATATAAGCGATATACCGCACTAATAACGAAATGGTCAACATGTTTGGTAACGATATTGACAAGTGAACATCGCGTAGTTCGAAACTCCTTGGAACGTGGCGCTCGCGGACGGGCCGTGGAAATGGCCGTAACACTCGTGGCCTTGAGAGCAGTTAGAAAAACTTCCTCACCCGCTTGTACGCCGTCAGAAAGTAGCCGCTCGTTGTGCGCGTGCGATTGTTGGGTTTTTTATGCGCCTTTACACGAACAGCGCCAGTCGTCAGTTTCTCTTTCATTTCAGAACGCAAAATAATTGAGTAGCGTGCGCAACTGTGTTCCAGCATTAAACAGCTTTTCTGCCAGCAGCACTGCCAAAAACGTGAACCGGATTTGAGATTAGAACACTTTATGTAAGCAAGTGCTTGGATATGTTTGTACACTTCATCTAACTAGAACGTATTCATGATAGTCAAAGTATTAGCTAAAGTCCAAATGTAAACAAACACGTTCATCACTGTTAACCATGTGTTTTTGACAGTTTTATTGGCCATGGATGAGTCAGTGTTGCGGACATGCGCAGAAGACGAAAATTGGCCTGCCTCATCTAGAGTATGGATTAGAATGGTTCGTATTCGGGTGGCATTGGTTCACTCTTATCCTGCCAGTGCCAGGTTCTTCTTAGTATCTCGTCACCGCTCATGTCGTAGGTTCCAAACATGACCAGATGTGTGGTTTTTGTAGCGAAATAATAATATACAATAGAACAACTTCTGAAATGAAGAAACTTTGTGATGTGGCACATCAGTTATCACTATTATCTTTAAAATCCACCAGTACCGCGTAACAAGTTTCGTTAAAACTTTTTGTAACAGTCCGGGAAACCTTAAAATAGGGATTTAATAAAAGAGCATTCGAAACGGGTAGTTGCTATCTTGAGCATGCCTTCAATGAATAGGCGTATTTTTGGAGCACCAAAAACAACTTCGTTAATTGGAACAGTTTGTACCAAGCCTATGTCTTGCCTATTTCTATTATGCATTTCGATCTTTGTCATTTACATTTGCACGACAAGTACAGTTGTTTGCGTGCAGATTTTCTGCCCCTTCATTCCCTTAATTTTATTTTTCCGTAGTCCGTCTTTGAGACTCTTGGCGTGTTTGTTTTCTATACAAGCAGTAAAAGAAAATTTGAATCACAAACGTTTTGCATCTGTGAGTGATGTCTTGAACGTATTTTTGTTGTACTGCGACAGTGCTAATACTCTCCTAACAGTGCATTCATTAAAATATCATTAGGATTCCAAACTCAACGTAGGTCTTTCAGATAGTATAAAATGGACTTCCCCCCCCCCTTTTTTTTTTCTTGTACACTGTCAAAGATCACAGGCGGCTTTCCTTGTAAGAAGCGAGATTTTCCTACTATCAATAACTCTGGACTGAAACATTCTTTCGGCGATGTACCGTATTTGAGTGCTAATGCCAGTACATTATATTCATGGTATTTGTCAGCAAAGATGTCTACTATTTATTGGAGTAACAAAGTCTAGGATTATTGCTTTGCCTAAAACTTAAAATGTTGATATATTTCACTGGAACTTTTTTTTTTTAAACACAGCACGTTGAAGTATAGTTTTATTTATTTTATTTTGAAAACGTTTTTATTAAAACACATTTTCGAAATTCTTTTGAAATAAACTTGTTGCCGTTGTCACGAGCGACATGAGAATCTCTGTCTGCAAACTTCTTTCTTCACGGCCAGAACGAACTAACTTATTAATATTTGAAAGGGAAACGTTAGTGCTTAATTCATTAAACTATCAATTTAATAAATTAAAGTCTAGTACTTCTACAGTTTCATAACAGGTTTAGAGTTATTGCTTGAATATCAAAGCCGCGTGCTGCTCGCAAATTCAATGTTTTGCGCAAGCATGTGATGTTGAATTAGTGCGGTAGCAAACCATACGGTTGTCAGTTCGAATGAAAAAAAGTTTATGGAGCTGACCAGCGCACTCGAGGTTAGGGTATTAAGAATGAGATGCGTCAGTACTTGTAGTAAATCTAAATCATACGAACATGTTGATTTTTGCCTGATTATTGGAGTATCAGACAGAGCCTATCGATTGGTAAATTTATCCCCACGACTGTTTAGCATGTGGTGGGTGGAGAGGGGAGGCTGACACGAAACAAAAGTAGTTCCGTATAATGGCGAGACTCCAAAGAAGCGTATCCCAGCATCACGTTGACGTGAGAAACCGCGGCAGCATCCGGTTTCGGGTTGGTTTTCACGCGACCTCCGAGCCACCTCGCAGCTGCCGACTCAGCACTGCCACAGCGTATCACGTAGATGGAGCTGAGTCCCGCAGTATTCACGTTGTATGTGTATTCACTTTCCAGGCATACGCTAGTGTCGGCGTGAGCTCGCTGATGCCCTTGGCAGGACGGCGGACGGCGCTTTTCTAACGTGTCTAGCTTACGTGTACGTTCATCATTCTTACAGTTCACTTTCAACTCTCACCCAAATAAGGTTTAAATAAAAATTAGCCCTTGGCTGTGTTAAATAGTGCTCTGTGTGCTTACTACGTACTTACTAAATACTTTTTTTTGGTTAGGTGATTTTTTNCTTGGCTGTGTTAAATAGTGCTCTGTGTGCTTACTACGTACTTACTAAATACTTTTTTTTGGTTAGGTGATTTTTTTAATGGACAAACATGGTGCCCTTATCTTCATTTAAACCAAATTTTCACAAAAGTATTTTCGTCGTCGTGTGTCAGTTGGCCCCACTGACAAATGATTCTGAAATCTTGGTTTAAAATGCAGACAGCAAAGAGAAAGGTGAAGCTATGTCGTTTATCGATATGAAGATATTGGAGCGTGTGGCATTTGTTCAGTTCNTAATGGACAAACATGGTGCCCTTATCTTCATTTAAACCAAATTTTCACAAAAGTATTTTCGTCGTCGTGTGTCAGTTGGCCCCACTGACAAATGATTCTGAAATCTTGGTTTAAAATGTAGACAGCAAAGAGAAAGGTGAAGCTATGTCGTTTATCGATATGAAGATATTGGAGCGTGTGGCATTTGTTCAGTTCTTATACGTGGTCTACCTCTTTCCAGATTTTGGAATGACTGACAACGTGCAAAAAAAAAAAACACGCGCTGAATGTGATGGAAAATACGAGAATTGGTATTATCTTAAGTTTTTCCGGTGTTTAGTAAAACCGTCACATCGAGACAACAGAAATTACATGCAAAAATTTTATAATTTTTATTAAAAGGAATTATGGAAATTACATTTCTCTAATCTAATTTGGATCTTTAATGTGTGTCGATTTTGTCGCGACACTATGTTGTAAGATGTGGAAAGCGGACAAAATAAAACATAAGTAAAAAATTTCTTTATAGTGTTTTTTCAGCTACGCTGTCATGTTTTTTTTTTTTTTTTTAAGGCACTGCTGCACTTACCTTTGCTGATATGCATTGATATTTTTGACCAACAAATTTACGGCCTGGAGAGTGAGTGTGCCTTATTTTATTCTGTTCTTAGTAAACTTCCAGTGAAAATTATTTTCACAGTAAATTTCAAATGTGCACTTGTAAGCAAAGTAAGCAATATTGTGTACAGTAATTGCGAGGGGAAAAAGTGTTAAATTACATCCGTTTTCTGTGGTTGCTGCTAGAGATACAGTCGTAAGTTTATCGTAGTACCTCAAAGAGTTTGCAGGAAAACTTTTAGGCGTCCTTAGTGTTGCATTTGTGGAAATAAAACCATTTCCCCTTTATCTTTATTTCAGATTTTTTTATTCGCTCCCCCACCACAGATTTTTTCGTTGATTAATTTTTGTAACTGGCTCTTTATTTGCGAGGCCCAAATAAAAACAGAAGTTAAGCCATTGTCAAGCATCTATACGAAAACGATGCAACTGAATAAAATGCTATTTTATGAAATTGTATTATGTACAGTAATTTTGCGGATTGCTAGTGCTTGATTTTCCAAAACTGGTCCCCCCCATCTGAATAGTGAGCGCGGAGAGCTTAATGCCCGTCCTTGTACACACAGAACTAGCTCGGTGGTGTTCGGCGCCGCCTCGCCACGCTGGTAGGTTCTCCTTCCTGCTGAAAGTTGCGCCTGGCCGGCCGAGGTCCAGGGCAGATGACCATGCTGAAGAAGGAGAAGCCGATGATGTCGGTGACTGCTATTATTCAAGGGGCGCAAGCGCAGCAGCATTGGACTAGAGGTCAGTATCAGCACTTGTGTGATTGTGGAGCCTGCCGGCTCTTTGAGACTTTTTTTTTTCTTTCAGGATTGTTTCCCGTATATTACGGAGTAGCGGTGCTAAGTATACCGCTAGTTGTTTACGTAACTGTGCGTTTCACGACCGAGATCAGGTAAGTACCTTAGACATCCCGCTTTATTTAACGTAATGGCGCTGCGAAAACGACCAACGGGTGGAAAAATCCAGAGAACTCAGGAGTGATCGACACAGTCCCAGCTAAGCAATCTTAGCGACCGTGATACCATTGGTTCGCGGTTTAAGCAGTTTCGAATCAACCTTTAAAAAATCTCTGCTTTTAAATGTATTTTTTTAATGAACTCACTGACAGTCTTGCTCCCAGTAAATTGGGCGACGATAAAGGAGTTTAGTGGAGAGGTTTGAGCAGCTCTTAACCACGAAGTCTTGAGAGCGCTGCACGTGAAAAGAGGTGGACATGGAACAGTGCGGGAATGCGAAGGCGGAGAAACGGGAGAGCCCCGATAAAACACGCCGACCAGAGGCATTGTCCGGCACGATTCCCACATGGCGAAAAGATGGGAGTAACCTGGGAATGGAACCTGGTTCGTCTTGGTGGGAGGCGGGCATCCTAGCCACTACGCCAACCTCCGTCTCGGCAGCGATATGTAGTGACTCATAGGAAGTGCTTTTTCAAATTTTTGGCTGATTCAGTCTCGGGTTGTGTTGTGCATATGACTAAGAATTTGCAGTTATTAATAGTTTCGTAGTTACACTTAATCGACGCGTGAATGAAGCGAACGGGTCCAGTCAATGTTAATTTCGGATATGTTGTATACAAAATGGTTGAGAAAGTAGATCCTGCGCTGGGTTTTAGAAAGTGCTCAATTAAATCGCGAAAACCTATGTATGCTCAATGCGGTTATTAAGTTCGCGAAAATCGTTTCCTGTCGAAATAAATTTTAAATTATGTCAACTCCTGAAGGAAATCTATACATTTCTGTGGGAATTGTTTGCTCATTTGCATTTTCTTTTATTTTCTTGCGCTACACTTAAACTTCAAATTTAAACTCGATGGCGTTGCCAATCACTGTAGTGGGACCAACGACAGTACAGTAATTCACCATACTTATTAAAATAGTGTTTGTATAAATTGCAGTGCGTTTTGTACAGTTACTCCACTTCAATTTTTTTCAGTTTGGTTTTCGGATGTGTCAAGAATGCATTACTTATGTATAAGACACTCTTGAAGCATCTTTTTTGTCTGGGAGTGGCAGGTTCATTTCCATAACATGAAAATTTTCGGGCTGGTATTCAATGTAGAAAACATATCACGTTATGTTCCCCTATCATAATGGCAAAATGCAATGCTTATATTAACTTCCGCTTATCACTTCATTCTTCTCTTGATTTCCATTGAGAATGACTTTGAATGATTTGGAGGGCTATTAACAAGGTCTTGAATTCCCGTGGCGGCGAAGTGAAATGGTGACGAGGCAACGAAATGCATGGGCGGGTTGAGCGGGAACACACCAAGGGAACCAGTCGAGCCAACGACAGTGTCTGCCACGTTTCCTGTATGTGAAAAATCAGGTGCGACACCCGTAGGGAATCGAATCTGGAACGCCGGTGCACTAGCTTTTTGAAAATATGTATGTACAGACTCGCCTAGAAGTTAAGCACTACAGCTACTTCCTGTAGTGGAGATTTCAAGCGTCATTGGATTTCGTATGCTCAGTCCATTTTAGGTTAAGCCTCGTGGGACTTTATGAAGTTTCGTTTGAATATTTACTAAAAACGAAAATTCACGAGCTTGCCCGAACTCAATGATGTCAGTCGATCTTAGCCTTAGCCAACGGAAAAAGACTGAAACTACACTAAAGTGTAAAAAAAACTGGTACACCTGCCGAATATCGTGTAGGATCCCCGCGAGCACGCAGAAGTGCCGCAAGACGACGTGGCATGGACTCGACTAATGTCTGAAGGTATGCAGGAGGCAATTAACACCATGAATCCTGCAGGGCAGTCCACACATCCATAGGAATGCGAGGCGGTGGAGATCTCTTCTGAACAGCACGTTGCAAGGCATCCCAGATATGCTCAATAATGTTCATGTCTGGTGATTTAGGTGGCCAATGGAAGTGTCTAAAGTCAGAAGAGTGTTCCTGGAGCCACTTGGTAGCAACTCTCGACGTGTGGGGTGTCGCATTGTCCTGCTGGAACTGTCCACGTCCATCGGAATGCACAATGGACATGAATGGGTGCAGGTGATCGGACAGGATATTTACGTATCTAGACGTATTAGGGGTCCCATTTCACGCCAACTGCACACGCCCCATACCATGACAGAGCTTCTACCAGCTTGTCTGGCAGTCAACAACGGTACACGAGTGGGCCTTCGACTCCGAAAGCCCATATCAATGATGGTCCGTTGAATAGTTCGCATGCTGGCACTTGTTGATGCCCCAGCATTGAAATCTGTGCCAATTTGAGAAAGGGTTGCACGTCTGTCACGTTAAATGATTCTCGTCAGTCGTCGTTTGTCCCGTTCGTTCACGATCTTTTTCCGGCCGCAGCGATGTCGAAGATTTGATGTTTTACCGGATTCCTGATATTCACGGTACACCCGTGAAATGGTCGTACGCGAAAATCCAAATTTTATCTCTACCTCGGAGATACTATGTCCCATTTCTCGTGCGCCGACTATAACACCATGTTCAAACTCTCTTAAATCTTGATAACCTGCCATTGTAGTAGCAGTAACCGATCTAGTAACTTTGCCTGACGCTTGTTGTCTTATATAGACGCTGCCGACCGCATCGCGTTACTCTGATTGGTTCCATACCTCTGTTATTTGCATACGCACGCCTATACCAGTTTTTTTGGGTCTCCAGTGTATGACCTTTTTAATTCTTCTCGTATGGATGACATAAAGAGGTCTGCTCCTCGAAATACTCATTTTATTCTTGTAACGTTTAAAAATGTAAATGATCTGCTTGGGTCAAGAGAAAATGCATATAACTTAAAATAATACCATTTTACAAAAAAATGTACATGGAATGGCCATTTATAGGATATTGTTGACAACATTTTATGGATTTATATTTATGTGTGATTTATGAGGGAAAGTAATAAATAGTATTTTAGCAATATTTCACAGTCTTTTTGTACCTTTATCGAGTAATTCAGTAGCAACAGTTTCATGGATATTTATACTGAACTATAAATACTAAAAGTTAAATGGGAGCAAAGATTTGTTGAATATGCTTCGTAGTTCAGTGATTATCCCTGTTAAACATATTTATCGTAGCAGAATACCATTATATTTTTATTTTGGACATTTTGTAATGCTCGCTATATTTCGTGAACCAATATGCGTATGGTTATATAATTTGTATTTATATATGAAAATTATTAAAAATCTATATTAGTAAATAAAATTCATTGCATTAGCATTATCTAGGTACTGCCATGTAATTAGTAGCGCTACGATTTACAAATTATATTTGAAAAATACAACTGTCTGAACAATTAAAAATTAGTTATGTCTGTAGGATTCCAGTTCCGTTAAATACACTCTCATGACAGGAATGTGTGTATTTCCACCACATATGAAATAAAACTCTTTAAATCTATCCTCATGAAGATCTCCACTAGTTAACAAGTTAGGGAAGTCAATCGGCGACTATATTTCTGCACTTAAATGTGACTGAGCAAACGAAACGAGCTATCTAGTGACGATTTCCCTTCGTTCCTAGTGGTAGTGGCGACTATAGTCGGTTCACGACTGGAAGAAACTTTTGAAAATCAACCTATGAAAAAACACCCTAGCCGTTACCGACATGCATATAACATTACAAACAGCGGCGAGCGCGGATACAGTTATGCCGTTAGGTTGCCAGCACAAAGAGAGGAAATAGTTCCAAAGTTTTAACGTAATTGTTAATTTATCGCTTACAAATGGGTGTCGAAAAGACTTGTATCTTATTATGCCAATTATTAATGACGTGATGCTAACGTATTTAGATTTCAACGTTTCTTGCATAGTAACATGATCACTCTCAAGGTGAAAGTTATGTGGCCATTTGTTTACTAACCTTCGTTCCTTGTGTTGTTGGCGGGGTGTGGTTGACGCACGTGCCAGAGAATTTGTGCGATTATCTTGTTTAACCTATAATAATTCATTTATTTGTCTTGTTTTACTAATATCCGCTCTTTATTATTTGGTTTTTAATAACGTATGATTTTAATTTGTGCTCACTTTCTCGTTGTACTAATTCCTTTTGTTTTTGTGTGTTTCGTGCACGTGTCTTTCCTTTGCCACTCTATTCTAATGTTGCAGTATTTGCACATAAGAATTGTTTTCACATTGTCGAAGACGTAGAATCCTTCACTCGCAAACTTTGCCATCCTGTCGAAAACCGTCACAATCATTTTTAAATAACGTTTTACAATTGCGCGAAGCATCCGACTCAGTCTACCACCACGCCATTTTAACGTCTGTAGCAATTTCGATCAATACTGATGATCTTGCCTTCGATGTACGGGAATTTATCGAAAGTCACTAACAATCGATTGTAAATAGACAACAACTATCGATTCATAAAAATACTCTCATTTTGGGTTTATAGAATGAAATGTTTTTCGCTGGCATCGCATATTCTTTTGTGTGAAATTCTCAAGATTAAAAACTTTACACTTGTGGAATATCCATTAATAATATATACATGACTTTTATAATGGGTATGTGCATGTACGAACACATGTACACACACACAGTGGAATGTAAACATTGCCATGTAACTGCCACATGGCAATGTTTGTTTACCTTTGGCGGAAGGATACGAAATGGGCTTGAAAGTAGATCTTTAGCAGGGCTTCAAGAAAGTCTCTTCCAGTCGTGAACCGACTACAGGTTCTTCTCTGCTTACTGCCCAAAGATATTCCCTTCCTCGGTGTGTGTTTCTGGAAACTCTTCGGCACTGTACCGAATCCAACCAAACTTCGTACGCTCTTTCTGCCCGACTTAAGTAATTTCAAACCACATGTAATGCTTATTTAGAAAATGGCTGTGATTGCAACTTTTAGGGCAAAGTTTTAAATTCTTAAAATGTTAATAGTTAAAAAAAGCATTTATGTCATAAAATAACTTGGTGCTTTACACTAGTAAACAAAACAGCTGAGAATCGCTTACCAATATAGCTAAATAGCCTACTTTCCTCTACATATGAATGAGAGTAAATTTGATGACATAGGTCATACTCTAAAAGCTCAGAAAAAAAAAGAACATGTGTGTTTAATAAAATATTTGAATTGCATCATTTTGAAAATAAGTGTCTGATTCACATAAAACATCAGTTTACGTGGCATACTGTAGTAATTGTTGTTTGCCAGATTCGTTATGAATCGGTCGATTGTTTCCCGATATGACACAAAAGCTTAAAAATTTTGTCATGTGGCGCTATCTTACAAAATGGTGGACAAAAGGTATGTGTTAGCATATTTGATGCTTGTAATTTATACTTTTAACATACCAAGTTTGATCGATCGTGGTCAGACTATGATAAACCAAATTAACATTAAATATTTGGCCGCTGTGTTAAAATAGTGCCCTGTCGATTTAATTAGCATATGATATACCCTACCATAGTATTAATGGTGGGCCAATAACACAATGGCAAGCTGCGTCGTAACAGTCGTTAATGACATCATATCCACATAAAACTTTATACCAGTCCCTTTTGGTGGTTAAAATGTTATTAGAGGGAGACATACCGACATGGACAGAAGTATTCGTACGGTCACAAGTACAAAGTTAAATATAATATTTTGTGTGCTCCAAGAACAAACATAGTTGCTCTTCACAGACACAAATTAAATAAACCATACTAACATGTAGATATACCACCATAGCTATAACGTTCTTTATGAAATAGAGAAATAGTCTTTCACAGTGGAGGCATTTTAAGTCGGTCAAAACTATTCGTACACTAACACAAAATCACATATCCAAAACAAAACTAACTCTGCTTTCGTTTTGTCAATACTTCGTATGCCTGCGAATGGCCTCGTTCACCCGTTTTGGATTAGAATACACATTCCTACTGGTTGTAACCACACTGATGTTATGCCAGTCTTGCAACAGTATTTTCCTTCAATTGCGATTTACCGGATACATAATGTTTTCTTACTATTTTCTTTAGCTCACTCCACAGATTCTCAATAGGCTTGAGCCCTGGAGACTGCTGGAGTTTTCAGGGTGTGTGGCATGTTATAAAGTACCAGGACCGGATCATTTCTGCCGTACGTTTGGGATCGGTGTCTTGCTGGCAGTAGTAATCTGTTCCTAAATTCAGTTTCTCAATTATCTTCTTTAAGTTACATTTAAGTATGTCCATAAAGCCGTATCTGTCCATATTTCCCTCTATGAAAACTAGTTACCCTACATCAAAGGCAACCATAACACCAGAGAACATAACTCCACCACCGCTATACTTAAACTATACTTTACAGATCTTGGATGTCATGTTCTGTCTTGAGCTTCCTTCATATCAAAATGCGGCCATCATTTTGTAAAATGTTAAACTTATTATCATCCGAAAGCAAAACCATATCCCAGAAGTTTTGATCCTTCCATACATAATCTTTTGCCAATGCTTACCTCCTCTTTCCATTCGCTTTGCTTGTGTATGGCCTTCTTTGTACCCTGCCTCTGTGTCCTGCACGACTGAGAAATCATCTAATTGTTCTTGGTGTTACTTATTTTCCTAATTGTTCTTGCACATAAGCAAATATTGCAGAAGATGTAAGTACATCTTTATCGATCATTCTCATCACTTTTCTTCCTTGTTGGCCAGTTTCTGTGGACGATCCAATCTTGGCCTGTGTATTAAAGTTATTGATTCTTTAAATCGTTGGATTACACTTTGCATAGTCAAACAAATTCGTACAACAATGTTTACAATTTCAGAATNATTGATTCTTTAAATCGTTGGATTACACTTTGCATAGTCAAACAAATTCGTACAACAATGTTTACAATTTCAGAATGATTTATTTTTACAGCAAAAGAAAACAATGACGTGTCTCGTTTTCACAGTAGTCTTGACTCATTTCAACGTTCTGTAGCCAACAAATCACACCAAACAACACGTTTGAAATGCAGTGTGCAGCTGTAGGCGACGGAATGTGTCAGGGAGTTAGTCTTTCCGTTGTTTCGTATAAAAAAAACAACTGTAAGAATACTTTTGTCTGGCTTATAATGCCTCCGTTCAGAAAGACTTTTTCTTTGTCATATTTCTTTATTCCATTCGTGTCCAGTAAAGTCTCCTTGGTTGCGAGTTTCTTCACCACGGCCCAAATAGTGGAATTATTCAGTGCATGTCTGCCTCCAAACTTTTCCATGAACGTCTTTTACATGCCTTAATCGAGTCTGTTGTTCAGTAGGTCCGAACTATTGGAGACACGCTGCTCCACAGTATACAGAGACATTTCTTTCCTCTTTGTCTATCAGTTACAATTATACTGACACCANTGGAGACACGCTGCTCCACAGTATACAGAGACATTTCTTTCCTCTTTGTCTATCAGTTACAATTATACTGACACCACGCGCAATTAAAAACCCACTTCCGGCCGCGAGGCACAGCGACAGCTATCTACCGACACACGCACAATAGCGGACTGACTGGCGATACCAGACTGCCACGAGGTAAAACGACCGCGGGCATACACATCACGCCACAATTCAAAACAGAATGACACAATCAAATTTCGATGCAACATCTTCTGTATGGAGTACCGAGTTCAGTTTTGTTTGGACACTGATGCCATCATATTTCACGTATATCAAAGTAGGTCTGTTGAACATTTCGTTAAAATATCTTATTTTTAAACGTAAACCTGGGTTCGGCTTGGAGTGGGATTTCCTGTACTTGAATATAAAAGTTTACGGGGAAATACTAACTTATCTCTTACTGTGTGTAGGGGTTCCGTTAAAATGTGACATTTATACATTTTTAATTTGACGTAATAAGAGCCTTGGATGTTGAAGCTGAATGTTAAAAGGAATTAAGTCAAATTAAAGTAGCTAGGGGAAATCCCTGAAGCATATTACAAAATTACAGTGTCCGCCAGCTTAGTTGGGCGGCGAGCGCTAAATGCCTTATTACTTTTACGTTATACTAGCAATATTTCCAGTTAGAATGTTATTGAATTTGGGATTGATGTTTTAATTTATGGGTATAATAATTGTGTGTGTCTGGGAGTGTTACTTTCCCCTAAACAGCCGCCACCCGCCTTTTAGGTTGCGGGCGCTGTATTAAAATGGAACCCCCTTGTTGCACATGCAATTTTATTGTAATTTAATCAGTCAACTTGGGTAACTTAGAGATAAAGTAGCGAAATGACTATGTGTGTAATGCGTGCATAACAAAGGCGCAGTTTACGAAGATGACATTGAACGTGTTGGACGGGATTTATTATTTACAGCATTCTCTTTGGTGTAAACTGACTTTGTGTGAGCACGCTTGTTCAGTTCATCTAGATCTCGAGCAGTTTGAATGTGAGCCTGGATGCAAGCAAGCTGCTTCTGTGAAGCCGTGGTTGAGAATGGTGGGGTGAAAGAAACTGCTGCGCGCTGGTGTGTTTGTGTGCTGTTCTTTAAAGAACATTTAATTAGCCGTTGCGATTACGGGATCTGTGCGCCAGTACGCTTCAAAGATGTGACGTGGTGAGCGTCTGAAGTGAATAGAATTAGACTTTGGCACAATGGACCTTGGAGCGTTGTACCACAGCGGGATGGAAGCGACCTGAGTGTTCTCCGAAAACTCTCCAATATTATCATGGGATATATNGGAGCGTTGTACCACAGCGGGATGGAAGCGACCTGAGTGTTCTCCGAAAACTCTCCAATATTATCATGGGATATATATTTTTTTTTCAGTAATGGTGTTAAAAACATATTTTAATGCTTGCATATCTTAACTTGGATTTTTCAGTTCCTCCAACATAACTTGTTTAAGTGTGTATTTGTGTGTGTTTATATATATATGTATGTATATATATACAGAGCAATCAATAGAAGTATGTATAACACAGTATGTATTTGATATTAAATATTGCAGACGTCTGTTTATTATGTTGATAAAATAATAAAATTGAATACAGTACTATTGTGTATATGTTCAGTAGTATGATCCTACCTAAAAAAAAGCCTGTCATTTTCCTTTGTTGTAATACTCCACTGACTTTTGTTGCTGCAGTGTTGCGTATCTTACGTAGGAGTAATATCTGTGTAGCGTCTGCCTCTTCTTGTTGTTCGTACCATTCAATGCACTTGGAAAACATGTTTTCAGCGTCACTGTGGCTAATTATTTTGGGGCAATCCTTGAGTGTATCATCCCCTTCTTCTTCACTTAAACATTCTACCTCGTGTGTTGCACTTAATACAAGTTCCTCATCATTTAATATTTCAAAGCCTCCATCAAAAATGTCAATTCCCAGTCATTCACTTACTTCACCTATTGATGTGTTTTCTCCACCTGGAATCCCTTGACACGGAAGTAAAATTTCCTCATAATTTCCAGATTCGTTTATGGCCTCATTCTCGTTTAGTCTCAGGCCACTGTTTGTTCCAGCCCTTTTTAAATGTTTCTTCTGGTATATCTTGCCAGGCTTCAGCGACATTAAAAATTGCGTCTTTAATAGTCTATGACCTCCAAAACTGCTTTACACTTATTAATTCATCCCCAACGCAAACAACTTTTTGAATAAAGTATTTTCGATAACGTCGCTTCATGCTTTCAATAATACCCTGATCCAGGGCTTAATTAGTGGAGTAGTGTTAGCAGGCAAAAAATGGCACGTAATTTTTCCATCATCACTTTGTAAGTCATGAGAAGGATGAGTTGGTGCATTGTCCATTAATAAAATGGCTTCTTTAGGCAATCCGATCTATTTTAAATGTGATTTTACTTTTGGCACAAACACACTGTGTAACCACTCATTAAATATATCCTGGCTCATCCAGGCACTTTTTTGTAATAATATTTGGCAGGTAAGACGTTTAAATTCATATTTTTAAAAGCTCGAGGCTTTTTAGATTTCCCAATGATTAGTAAAGGAAACCTATGTCTACCGNATTCATAATTTTGAAAGCTCGAGGCTTTTTAGATTTCCCAATGATTACTAAAAGAAACCTATGTATACCATTTGCATTCGCACGCACCATCACAGTTATGCAGTCTTTTTGCATTTTAAAACCAGGTGCAGATATTTCCGATAAGGAGGCTAAGGTTTTCACGGGAAGTGTCTTCCAATTTAGGCCAGTTTCGTCACAGTTCTAAACCTGCTCTCTGACCAAATTTCTATCTTTTATTTCTTTCATTAGTTTTTCCCGATAGTCTACAATGACTGTACTATCAGCGCTTAGTTTTTCACCCGATATGTCCAACTGCCTTATGCCATGTCGACCCTTAAATTTATCCAGTCAACCTATACTAGCCTTAAATGAAGGATCCCCATAAAGCTGCTTGTTCATCTCGATAGCTTTAGCCATTATTATGGGCCCAGAAACTGGTATCCCTTGACTGCAGGTTTGAATGAACCACTGATAAATTACTGTATCCAGTTGGTCCAGTTTTCCTGGCTTCATCGTTTTTCTTAGTTTGACATCTCCGTCTGTCGTTTGCATTTTTGAAACATGACTTTCTGTTTTATCTGCATCTTTCTTAATATCATTGACTGTCGTCCGCCCGATTCCACATAGTAGAGCGATACTCGTCGCGCTTTCTTCTTCACGCAGTCGTTTTATGATTTCAAATTTTTTAGAAAGTCCCAATACAACACGTTTTCGTTTCTCAGCCATTTTCTCAGACATTTTTAAACATACTACACTTTGACAACAAACTGAGGGCAATGACTTGCTGACTAAGTGACTACCGCTACTGAACTGACTGTAAGAATGGGAGGGCGGATGAGTGTCTAGGAATTCAGAGTGGACACCCCAAAAAGTTACGGAATTGTTGCTGATCACGAAATGTTGTTTTCGCTAAATGAAATTACGTACGGGGCTAGTAATTTGCTGCAAAGTGATTCTACGAAATACGTAACTAGGTTGTACATAAACAACAAACGTGAGTCATTCGCATTATGCAAACCCGATACAGGCAGTTTTGGACATGTTACAGCGCATGGAGTCCAGGTTAGAGACCGGACAAGTAGCATTGCAGTCCATGTTAGAGACTGGATAAGTAGCATTGCAGTCCAGGTTAGAGACCGGACAAGCAGAACTGCAGGCCAGGTTGGAGGCTGGACAAAATGAGCTAAAATCAGAATTGCAGTCACAGCTGGCAGGTTTTTTTTTTTTAAATATGTCTGAAGCGCTAGAAAGTTAACTCTGTGCTTAGTGACATTTCAGATCGGCTTCTCGCTGCTATAGATGACTGTGTTGCTCGCANGGAGCGTTGTACCACAGCGGGATGGAAGCGACCTGAGTGTTCTCCGAAAACTCTCCAATATTATCATGGGATATATTTTTTTTTTTTCAGTAATGGTGTTAAAAACATATTTTAATGCTTGCATATCTTAACTTGGATTTTTCAGTTCCTCCAACATAACTTGTTTAAGTGTGTGTTTGTGTGTGTTTATATATATGTATGTATATATATATACAGAGCAATCAATAGAAGTATGTATAGCACAGTATGTATTTGATATTAAATATTGCAGACGTCTGTTTATTATGTTGATAAAATAACATCATTTAATACAGTACTATTGTGTATATGTTCTGTAGTATAATCCTACCTAAAAAAAAGCCTGTAATTTTCCTTTGTTGTAATACTCCACGGGCTTTTGTTGCTGCCGTGTTGCGTATCTTACGTAGGAGTAATATCTGTGTAGCGTCTGCCTCTTCTTGTTGTTCGTACCATTCAAAGCACTCGGAAAACATGTTTTCAGCGTCACTGTGGCTAATTATTTTGGGGCAATCCTTGAGTGTATCATCCCCTTCTTCTTCACTTAAACATTCTACCTCGTGTGTTGCACTTAATACAAGTTCCTCATCATTTAATATTTCAAAGCCTCCGTCAAATATGTCAATTCCCAGTCATTCACTTACTTCACCTATTGATGTGTTTTCTCCACCTGGAATCCCTTGACACGGAAGTAAAATTTCCTCATTTCCAGAATCGTTTATGGCCTCATTCTCGTTTAGTCTCAGGCCACTGTTTGTTCCAGCCCTTTTTAAATGTTTCTTCTGGTATATCTTGCCAGGCTTCAGCGACATTAAAAATTGCGTCTTTAATAGTCTATGACCTCCAAAACTGCTTTACACTTATTAATTCATCCCCAACGCAAACAACTTTTTGAATAAAGCATTTTCGATAACGTCGCTTCATGCTTTCAATAATACCCTGATCCAGGGCTTAATTAGTGGAGTAGTGTTAGCAGGCAAAAAATGGCACGTAATTTTTCCATCATCACTTTGTAAGTCATGAGAAGGATGAGTTGGTGCATTGTCCATTAATAACATGGCTTCTTTAGGCAATCCGATCTATTTTAAATGTGATTTTACTTTTGGCACAAACACACTGTGTAACCACTCATTAAATATATCCTGGCTCATCCAGGCACTTTTTTGTAATAATATTTGGCAGGTAAGACGTTTAAATTCATATTTTTAAAAGCTCGAGGCTTTTTAGATTTCCCAATGATTAGTAAAGGAAACCTATGTCTACCATTTGCATTCGCAGACACCATGACAGTTATGCGGTCTTTTTGCATTTTAAAACCAGGTGCAGATATTTCCGATAAGGAGGCTAAGGTTTTCACGGGAAGTGTCTTCCAATTTAGGCCAGTTTCGTCACAGTTCTAAACCTGCTCTCTGACCAAATTTCTATCTTTTATTTCTTTCATTAGTTTTTCCCGATATTCTACAATGACTNCGATAAGGAGGCTAAGGTTTTCACGGGAAGTGTCTTCCAATTTAGGCCAGTTTCGTCACAGTTCTAAACCTGCTCTCTGACCAAATTTCTATCTTTTATTTCTTTCATTAGTTTTTCCCGATATTCTACAATGACTCTACTATCAGCGCTTAGTTTTTCACCCGATATGTCCAACAGCCTTATGCCATGTCGACCCTTAAATTTATCCAGCCAACCTATACTAGCCTTAAATGAAGGATCCCCATAAAGCTGCTTGTTCATCTCGATAGCTTTAGCCATTATTATGGGCCCAGAAACTGGTATCCCTTAACTGCGGGCTTGAATGAACCACTGATACATTACTGTATCCAGTTGGTCCAGTTTTCCTGGCTTCATCGTTTTTCTTAGTTTGACATCTCCGTCTGTCGTTTGCATTTTTGAAACATGACTTTCGGTTTTATCTGCATCTTTCTTAATATCATTGACTGTCGTCCGCCCGATTCCACATAGCAGAGCGATACTCGTCGCGCTTTCTCCTTCACGCAGTCGTTTTATGATTTCAAATTTTTTAGAAAGTCCCAATACAACACGTTTTCGTTTCTCAGCCATTTTCTCAGACATTTTTAAACATACTACACTTTGACAACAAACTGAGGGCAATGACTTGCTGACTAAGTGACTACCGCTACTGAACTGACTGTAGGAATGGGAGGNTGACTACCGCTACTGAACTGACTGTAAGAATGGGAGGGCGGATGAGTGTCTATGAATTCAGAGTGGACACCCCAAAAAGTTACGGAATTGTTGCTGATCACGAAATGTTGTTTTCGCTAAATGAAATTACGTACGGGGCTAGTAATTTGCTGCAAAGTGATTCTACGAAATACATAAGTAGGTTGTACATAAACAACAAACGTGAGTCATTCGCATTATGCAAACCCGATACAGGCAGTTTTGGACATGTTACAGCGCATGGAGTCCAGGTTAGAGACCGGACAAGTAGCATTGCAGTCCAGGTTAGAGACCGGACAAGTAGCATTGCAGTCCAGGTTAGAGACCGGACAAGTAGCATTGCAGTCCAGGTTAGAGACTGGACAAGTATCATTGCAGTCCAGGTTAGAGACCGGACAATTAGCACTGCAGTCCAAGTTTGAGGCCATACAAGCAGAACTGCAGGCCAGGTTGGAGGCTGGACAAAATGAGCTAACATCAGAATTGCAGTCACAGCTGGCAGGTTTTTTTTTTTTTTTAATATGTCTGAAGTGCTAGAAAGTTAACTCTGTGCTTAGTGACATTTCAGATCGGCTTCTCGCTGCTATAGATGACTGTGTTGCTCGCAGNGCTAGAAAGTTAACTCTGTGCTTAGTGACATTTCAGATCGGCTTCTCGCTGCTATAGATGACTGTGTTGCTCGCAGTCAGAATGCGAGTCTTGAAATTAATGTTCTTAAAAAAACACTTTCACGCATGTTAAATTGGAAGATAANGCTCGCAGTCAGAATGCGAGTCTTGAAATTAATGTTCTTAAAAAAACACTTTCACGCATGTTAAATTGGAAGATAATAAGTTAAAAAACGCATTCATACAAATAGTCATTAAACCAAAGATGTGATGAATTAAGAGAATTCCTGCTTTCANAATAAGTTAAAAAACGCATTCATACAAATAGTCATTAAACCAAAGATGTGATGAATTAAGAGAATTCCTGCTTTCACAGGTTAGTACCTCCTACCATTGGTAATGATGTACCTGAGGATAGAATTAAAATACAATGGCTGCGATTTGGAAAATCCCATTTCGTTCGTACGAAGGCTTGAGAGTTACTTCACAATGTGGAAGGGCGGCAGTGGTGAAAAATTACAATATTTTGATTTAGTACTTTAAGATAGTTTGCAGAATTGGGGGGAAATAAAAAAGGATACAATTTTAACATACGAACAGTTCAAACAGGCCTTCGAGACATGTTTAGAATCTTGAGGTTTAAGGTCTCTTTAGGGCTCTTCTTTATAGCGGTAAATTATATCCATGTAAAGGTAATTCCTTGACAGCTCATTTGACACAAATTCACGAGCACTGTTAAACAGATGCTGATAACTCCCATTCCATCGTTAACCCAGTTACGAATGATAAAGAAGCTGGAGAGGCCGAGTTCGATTCATTGGCACCTCTGTTCAGCACTCGCCAGAAACATTTTATTAGCTCACGAGCAAATTATGACCACATTTCGTACTATTCTAAACAGAAAACAAAGTAATAAAGAGTCGAAGAAGTTAGCACTCACTCTTCGGCTCGCAATGATTGGTTTGGAGTGCAGGAATGCGAGATTGCCCAACCTAGTCGCCATGTTTATACTATTACACTGCATGAAGACGAACATGAATTTCTGTTGAAAGAATATGAAGAAATTGATGCCCCATCTCGAGATCCTTTGTGTCCAGAAGTAGAGGTGTTGATGAATGGCTGCCCCTGTTTAGCAATGTTTGATAGTGGTGCAGAAGTGAGCTGTGTTTCGGAGGAATTCATTAATGCCATTGAAAAGCCAGACGTTGCAATGATTCCCTTGCCTAGACAAAAAATTGTCTGATTAACCTGACGAGCCAGTCCAGCCATTAACCACCAAGCTCTACTGAGCATAGGAAAACTCGGTGACGAAAGGAACGCTATCGGTTTAGTAGTAAAGAGCCTGTTATCCCTCTGATACTTGGTGCGACTTCCTTAGTTGATATTCTATCTTTATTGATTTTGGTAGCAATGTTGGTCTGGCGAGAGAGAATGCTCCCATTCCTGAGTTCAAGCCAACAANGCTATCTTTATTGATTTTGGTAGCAATGTTGGTCTGGCGAGAGAGAATGCTCCCATTCCTGAGTTCAAGCCAACAAAATGGAAGTACGGAAATGTCGTTCGTTCGCTCCGAATGTCGGCCATAGAGAATGTTTATTCACTGGCATGTACTGCCCATCACAATACTTCGGACATGTTGCAAATGCAGTTTCGGAATTTAGTATTGCAAGCAGAAATAATTTCAGATTTGCAAAGAGAATCCTTAGCAAATCTGCTATTGCAACATCATTCTGTTTAGTGACAAGACAGGAAGATGCAATAAGTACGAAGTAAAAATTACAGTGACAACAGGTAAACCATTCTTCCACAAACCATGTTAAGTACCAGCTGCGTTCGCTGAAAAAGCAAATGATTACCTGAGTAAAATGTTGGAATGGAAAATTATTAAGCGAACAGCTAGTCCATATTGCAGCCCTATAGTTTGTGTGCACAAAAATTATGGGTCTGTGCATGCCGTTCTAGCTGCAGGATATCTCAATTATATCACTGTTAAGGACAGGGAGAGTCCTACAGATGCTGAGTTAATTCTGCGATTATCTAATGGAACTAAGTTTCTTACATCCTTGGGTCTGGCCCATGGATATTGGCAGTTGCCTCTGCATCCAGATTCGCAGCAGTACACTGCATTTTTGTTCAATCACAAACAGTACTGCTTTCAGGTGCTACCATTTGACCTGTGCAATGCCGTGGCAGATTTAACAAGATGCGTAGACAGTGTGCTCTTACCTAGATGTGGTTCATTCGCACGATGCTATGTAGACGACATACTAGTAGTTAGCGAATTATTCGAAGATCATTTACATAATTTGCACTGTGTTCTCGCCTGCTTGCAGGAAGCTAACATGACAGTAAAACTGAGCAAGTCCTTGTTTTGCCATTCTGAAGTTCCTTTTCTAGGACATATACTCACACCTCAGGGGATCCGAACTGCCCCCAGCAAACTTAAACATATTCAAGAATTTCCTGTTCCTAACAACATTAGGCAGTTAAAGATCTTTGTGGGATATGTTGGTTTCTATAGGGATATTTCAGTGCTGTCACAAATATCAACACCCCTATTAGCACTGCCAAATGGAATTGGTCGCAGGAATGTGAAACTGCCTTTAAAGAAATAAAGGAGTGGTACCTTAAGAAATGTGTCTTGTATCACACAGTACGAGGTCGCCCGCATCGATTGTATATTGATGCATCGGGTTATGCATTGAGTGCTCTACTCGCACAGCTTAATGAAGCAGGCGAATAACTTACAGTAGTCATGCCTAGTCGTTCATCAAACAGTGCCTAAAGAAACTATGCTACTATTGAAAGGGAAATTTATCAATAATCTGGTCCTTACAGAAGTTCAAGGATGTATTGCTTGGTGAAGAGATACATCTGTTTACTGACCACCAATCACTCACTTTCCCCAATGCGGGAAAGATACTGGGCACTGTTGATTCAAGAGTTAAATNCTGTTTACTGACCACCAATCACTCACTTTCCCCAATGCGGGAAAGATACTGGGCACTGTTGATTCAAGAGTTAAATATACAAATAAAACACATTAGAGATCCTTGCAATATTGAAGCCGATGTCTTAAGCAGAGTGCCGTTTGAGAGTTCTAGCAGCATCGACTAAGGCAAACATAATACTGCATGATGTAATACCAAAAGTGTTAGAACTTCAGAAGAATGATNGCATTAAGTGCTCTACTCGCACAGCTTAATGAAGCAGGCGAATAACTTACAGTAGTCATGCCTAGTCGTTCATCAAACAGTGCCTAAAGAAACTATGCTACTATTGAAAGGGAAATTTATCAATAATCTGGTCCTTACAGAAGTTCAAGGATGTATTGCTTGGTGAAGAGATACATCTGTTTACTGACCACCAATCACTCACTTTCCCCAATGCGGGAAAGATACTGGGCACTGTTGATTCAAGAGTTAAATCTCCAAATAAAACACATTAGAGATCCTTGCAATATTGAAGCCGATGTCTTAAGCAGAGTGCCGTTTGAGAGTTCTAGCAGCATCGACTAAGGCAAACACAATACTGCATGATGTAATACCAAAAGTGTTAGAACTTCAGAAGAATAACACAACATGTACCAAAATACGTAGAGAGTTGTTAGCGGGCAAACCAGAAGATTCATGTGCGTCCGTGTACTGTGTCACTTCGTCTGGACTACTATATGCTCGAACCGGTAAACAGTCCATTGGATAGCGAGTGGAAAGTAATACTCCCAGTGGAGCTGCAAGTGGAGTAATCTTGATAGGACACCGATTTCTGGGAGCGAGTGGGAGTAGTCCAGTGCAACCCCGCGCCGAGAGCCTACCAGCATATCTACGAAACATCCTCAATTTAATCCAATTGAGCGATTCATGCCTGAGCTAGCACGCATTATACATATTCTCTGTCACTACAAACAACAAAGTTGGAGGAACTATTTGCCTGCAATTTAATAATTGCATAATAACATCGTACGTGAGTCAACCAGTCAAACATCTACTGAAGTGTTGAAAGGCACATTATCAAGGGTACCATTTCCCTGTTCAGCGGACAAGCCCTCGGGGACATCTAATCAAGATGTCAAACAAATGGAGAGGCACTATTTGATGAAATTCGAGCACTGGCCAAGCAGCGATTAATTAAGGTGCCTGAAGATAGAAAACGACATTACAAGATAGTAAGGGAGCATGGTTTACGTCCGGATGATTTAGTGCTGGTTCGAGACTATAATGTAAGTAATCAGGCGGAGTTTATTACAAAGAAGATATTACCAGTATTGTCTGGGCCTTAGAGAATTTCGAATATTATCCAATAGAATTACATGGAATTAGTAGGTGAAGATAACGAGCAGGTGGTGGGCAGGTTTAACATGAATCAATTGAAGAGATTTTAAAAGATAACCGACCCTGAGCTACCTGCATCCTTAAGGGATTTGTCATAGAAAAAAAAGACACGAGTGCGACGAAAGACTGCTACGTGCCAACACATCGACACGACATGTGTCGATGCAAACCCCCACATGGGTACGCAAGAACTTTCCAGGTTCATAAGAATAAGTAAAACAAGTGTGTTACGGATACAGCACCACTAGCAATTCCATCCATATGTGGCTCTTCATCAGGCATTACATGAAGGTGATTTACAGCAGCGTGTTCAGTTTTGTAGGTTTGTTCTGATGTCTGTAAGGGATGACAGCAATTTTCTGAAGAACATACTATTTACCAATGAAGCGACCTTCACAAACTATGGGCGCGTAAATTTACGAAATATGTACTACTGGGCGACGGAGAATACGCGTTTGGTCAGTCACGTGGAGCACCAGTAACAGAGGAAAATGAACTTGTGGTGTGGAATCGTTGGAGACTACGTCATAGGTCTATACTTCATTCTAGGGACAATGACCGGCTGTATGTACTTCCATTTCCTCAGAGAGACCTTACCAGCACTTCTGGAAGACATACTGCTCGACATATGTCGTTATGTGGTTTCAGCATGATGGTTGTCCTGTGCATTGTGCTTTGGTGGCGAGGCAAGTGTTAAATGAAACGTTTCCAAATTGATGGTTAGGACGTGGTGGTGTTGTTGCAAGATGGCCAGCTCGATCCTCCGATCTCATACTTCTCAATTTTTCCTGTGGGGAACACTGAAAGATAGGATGTACAACACAGTTCTTACGACGCTAGAAGACATGCAGGAACGCATTGTGGCAGCTTGCAGAGGCATTACGCCAGAAACACTTTAGGCCGCTCGTCGCTCGCTACATATGCGTTAACAGATTAGTATTGCTGTCGATGGTAAACATATCGAGCACATGCTGTAAAAAGACCTAATGTGAAATGCTTCGACCATAACTATGCTGTTTTGTACTATGCATGCGGATGCGATTGCATTTCTCCTTAGGTTGGTTTGTTCTATTTTAGTTATACGTCTATGCACTCGTTACAGTTAATGACTATGATACCAGTCCATTTAACTTAGGCATATTTGCACATTATTTCTGGGCATATCTGTGTTACTTTCCATTGCATATGCTAGATCACTGAATTCTTCTTTGTGTGTACTTTCAAATGCTGCTAAAATAAATGTATGGTTTAATTATTTCTGTCCATACACGTTTTACGAATAGTCACTTTGCGGCAAATCACTTGCTAGGATAAGCGGGATCAAGCAAGGACTCGACCAAGAAACCATCCCGGCATTCACCTGGAGTGGTTAGAAATTCTGGCCGAACGAGTCGAGTATCGAGCCCGGGTCCCCTTGAACATGGTTCTTCCCTGGTGTTGACTTGTGCTTGCAGATATGTCTGTTTATTATCCTATGAATTAAAGTTGGCTTGTGTGAGAAATAAAACTAGCTGCTGGAGCGTCAAGCCTCCCCCCTCCACCTAATAACTCATCTCGGGTGTCAGTGCGCTAGGACAAAGTCCAATTCAACACCTGGTGTAGCGCGGCTGGCCGTGTGCGTGAGTTAAGATTACGACTGCAAGTGCCTCTAGTTTACTTCTCTGATGGGACTCGTGACCTCTCCTTTAAGTATGTTTTCGTATTAATAATTTTTTAATGCGTCTTATCAGTCTCTCCTGCAATTGGGATATTTCGGGCTCTGTGTGTGTTTGTGTGTTTGGCGTATGAGCAAGAGGAGAATGATCGTTTCCCTCCTTATTTGTTAGTTTCACAGCATCATTAAGTATCTTTGGTTTCGCCGGAATTAAAAAAAAAAATCCACAATTTGCAATCAAATGTACATAGAATTAATTTTCTACATTCGAAAGGGGTTAACATAACTCTAAAATTTCATGGTCTCCGTAATGGACTGGCTGCAATATGCTCTAATTTTTTTTCGCATTTGTGAAGTCTTTCCTTATATGTCTCGACGAGGTTGAAGGGTGTTAAATGAGAGCTGTATGCTGGTGTCTTTCCTGGAATTCGTATTGTGGTATAAATCTGCATGGTGGACTAGCATCTCAGGAATTAAACAATTTTTTAGTTGGCGTAATTCATAAAGAGTGAATACTATTGACACCTGCTGGATTAGAGGCCGCACACATATGTTCGCATGTCACTTTTCATTCGGCTAAAACCACGTAGTAGTGTGGTTGAACTCTGAGGGGGTGGGTGGGGGTGTTTTACAGCGTATCGGATAGATCTCTTAATGGAGCGAGCGCACATAAATGCATGAAAATACAGAAATTTGTTTGCCAAAGGTAACTTTTTTATGATTTTGTACTTGTGGTGGGTGTACCTTTACGATAGCGTCTCCTCACTTTATATAATTTTTTCCGTGCAAAATTTACAGCACGTGAATTATTTATGCGTGTAAAGAGTTTTATATGCTTACAATGGGTGCTAGAAAAATTTCCGCACGTGGAGTAACCATATTGGTATTTTTTTCCTGCTACCTAAATTTCTTAATATACTGATTTTAAATGTGGAAGGAAATGTTTTTAATGATGAGTGTCTATACCTGGGTTAGGGGGAATGTATTGGATCCTTCACTTTGTGTATCGCATACCGTAAGGGATAGCGAAGTGGTTATAATTCGTTTTTTGGATTTTTCGAGCCATTATTACTTTATAGAAAGCAGCATAATGCATCCGTACACATGATTTTTTCCAAATCCTTTATTTATTTTTTAAATAATTACGTGTGTACACTTAAAATATATATACATTATGCTAGAGTCTCATTGGATGTTTTTTTCTTTAAATTATAATATAACTTAGTCCGTGAGTTTTGTACGTTTGTAGGCGGTTTGACTTGCGTGGTGCTGCCATGGACACGGCGGTAAAAAAGTGATAACTTTTTTTTCTCGTCTTTGTCACTACGATATGGCAATTTGCTTGATGGTATAAGAGTCCAACGAGCGAAAACCTTGGGTGTTGCAAAACATTTTTTTTGTGAAAAATGTTATGTTCCCATTCCCACACAGTCCTTTAAAACTTCATCGAGGTCCTTACACTTCGGGCACCTGTGTTCTGAGTTGGTTTCCATGCCGGATAGTGCTTACCAGTAAATTTCTTGAAGGGGAACATCTTCCACGGGTACAGCTTGCAAGTAGATAACTTGCACGCGGACATCGTCTTCTACGTGGAGGGCGTCTTCTACGCGGACGTCGTCTTCCACAGGCGCAGACGTCGCGAGGGCTGCTCGGCGGGCCTTGCACCAACCCCTGCGATGCGGCGTGTCGGGGACCGAGGTGGTGCAGGCCTCGAAACAATCCTTGCACGGGAGGCAGTTCCGTTTGTCTTCGTCCTGCTGCAGGTAGGCCGGTAAATACTTGAATACGGTCGAAATTTCGTGAAATCCGTAGACCAGGAGAAATTCTTTCCGCAGGTAAGGTAACTCGTCCCGTTTGTCCAAGTCACTAAGCAAGCGCACCTTACCAAATGCCAAAATGGCTGAAAGTATTTTATGGCCGCAAGGACAACATGCGTACATTTCTAAGAGCGAGAAAAATGGCTGATTTACCGAAAGGGTTCAGGGTGCGTCTCATAAAAAGTTTTTAAGGGAAAAAAATAGTCCGCCGTCGCGATTAAAGTAGACCACCTATTGGTAAGAATGAAGGTTTCCGAAAACACCCGAGTAATTAGCCAATGAGAAACATTGCTGTAGCAATTAAATATACTGGAGGAAGGGGGTGGGCAATTAGCCAATGAGAATCAGGGGCGGGGCAATTGGTTAATTAAATATATTTGAAGAGGGTGTGGACGGGGATCAGTCGTCTGCTGGGCTCTGTGCTGCGGACAACACCAGTAATGTAAAACAAACGACAAAACCAAGATGGTGGTCGAACGGAGGTGAGAGAGAAACTCCAGTAATGTATAAACAAATGACAAACGAAAAAACCAAGATTGCCTAAGGTGGTGGTGATGCCTACCAAGATGGTGGACTGCACCTACCAATATAGTGGAATGAGTATGGAAAATTTAANCCTAAGGTGGTGGTGATGCCTACCAAGATGGTGGACTGCACCTACCAATATAGTGGAATGAGTATGGAAAATTTAAGTTTTTTTAAATTTTTTCAAGTAAATTTTAAATGTTTTATATTTTTTAAAAATTCATAATTTTTTTGTTTATTTTTTTTAGTCAAAGGACAAGGCCACATGGATAAAAATGGCCGCCGGCTGACCTGAATGATAAAGCATGAACAGCCCGACACTCCTGTCCTAAGTCCCGATGTGCCACAGACCCCATAGTCCTTTTACTCACATTTATNCCTAAGGTGGTGGTGATGCCTACCAAGATGGTGGACTGCACCTACCAATATAGTGGAATGAGTATGGAAAATTTAATTTTTTTTAAATTTTTTCAAGTAAATTTTAAATGTTTTATATTTTTAAAAAATTCCTAATTTTTTTGTTTATTTTTTTTAGTCAAAGGACAAGGCCACATGGATAAAAATGGCCGCCGGCTGACCTGAATGATAGAGCATGAACAGCCCGACACTCCTGTCCTAAGTCCCGATGTGCCACAGACCCCATAGTCCTTTTACTCACATTTATTGAACGTTTTCCTCCCTCTCATTTGTGACTATACCTTTGTTGAACTTTTAGAGATATCAATGCGAACTAGTTTTTTTTTTTCACTACTACTACAGTGCTAGCTGAGAGCATAAGTGGATTTGGAATGTACGTTCTGAAGTATGTTCATCAAAAAGTATTCTGAATAAGATGAGAAAAGTATTTTTAATGTTTTCTTGGAGAAAAAAAGTTTTAATTTTAGAAATGTAACAAAGAATATTACTGACTGTAATACCAGAATCGGAAAAAATATTTGTACTCTTGTTTTGAATTAATAATTGATGTTTAAAATTAGAAACGCTCCACCAGCATTAGTGTAGAACCACGTCCCAGTGGGAAGTGAACTTTGCGTCTTTGCGACGGGATGCTTGCACTAAACCTGGGAAGTGGGGACCGATAGTGGTACGTTGAGCCCGCCCCTTTATCGTGTNTGGTACGTTGAGCCGGCCCCTTTATCGTGTGGCGGTCGGTGTCGAAGCACTCGCGTAGCTTGATTGCGTCGTCTTATAACATCCCGCATTTGTTTGTGGCCACGCCTTTATTTCTATAGTCTATTCACGGTTACGTCCAACTTTTCCGAAGCCCTGCTCAAGTTCTACTTCCAGTATATTCCTCCGCCTCATGCAATCAAAGCTCATCCAAATAAAGAAATTTTCACTAAAGGGACAACGCACCGCATTTGTGCGCACTCAGTTACCTAATATTTTGCATAAGAGTGTACCAACACACCTATTTTCTCGCTGTTAAAATTCAAATGAATTATTATAATGTATAAATAAAATTTCAATTTAACAAAAAAAAAAAAGGTACTTGCTATTAACAAGTATAAAACGCTTGTGGTAGATAACGTAATTAGCAAAACAACCAAACACGTCATACGTNCCTAAGGTGGTGGTGATGCCTACCAAGATGGTGGACTGCACCTACCAATATAGTGGAATGAGTATGGAAAATTTAATTTTTTTTAAATTTTTTCAAGTAAATTTTAAATGTTTTATATTTTTAAAAAATTCCTAATTTTTTTGTTTATTTTTTTTAGTCAAAGGACAAGGCCACATGGATAAAAATGGCCGCCGGCTGACCTGAATGATAAAGCATGAACAGCCCGACACTCCTGTCCTAAGTCCCGATGTGCCACAGACCCCATAGTCCTTTTACTCACATTTATTGAACATTTTCCTCCCTCTCATTTGTGACTATACCTTTGTTGAACTTTTAGAGATATCAATGCGAACTAGTTTTTTTTTTCACTACTACTACAGTGCTAGCTGAGAGCATAAGTGGATTTGGAATGTACGTTCTGAAGTATGTTCATCAAAAAGTATTCTGAATAAGATGAGAAAAGTATTTTTAATGTTTTCTTGGAGAAAAAAAGTTTTAATTTTAGAAATGTAACAAAGAATATTACTGACTGTAATACCAGAATGGGAAAAAATATTTGTACTCTTGTTTTGAATTAATAATTGATGTTTAAAATTAGAAACGCTCCACCAGCATTAGTGTAGAACCACGTCCCAGTGGGAAGTGAACTTTGCGTCTTTGCGACGGGATGCTTGCACTAAACCTGGGAAGTGGGGACCGATAGTGGTACGTTGAGCCGGCCCCTTTATCGTGAGGCGGTCGGTGTCGAAGCACTCGCGTAGCTTGATTGCGTCGTCTTATAACATCCCGCATTTGTTTGTGGCCACGCCTTTATTTCTATAGTCTATTCACGGTTACGTCCAACTTTTCCAAAGCCCTGCTCAAGTTCTACTTCCAGTATATTCCTCCGCCTCATGCAAACAAAGCTCATCCAAATAAAGAAATTTTCACCAAAGGGACAACGCACCGCATTTGTGCGCACTCAGTTACCTAATATTTTGCATAAGAGTGTACCAACACACCTATTTTCTCGCTGTTAAAATTCAAATGAATTATTATAATGTATAAATAAAATTTCAATTTAACAAAAAAAAAAAAGGTACTTGCTATTAACAAGTATAAAACGCTTGTGGTAGATAACGTAATTAGCAAAACAACCAAACACGTCATACGTTGCCATTTTTATAATATTTGATTAAAAGTGTGAAGAAACCGCGAATAGACTATATCACCTATTTCGCACTGCCGAATGCTCGGAGGTAGAATACCGCTCTGTGTACTTCGTGAGAGCAAATGCTGTCTGCCTAAGGCAGGCCTGTGCACCGAAGCTCATGAAATACCTCCTTGCCTCCANACACGTCATACGTTGCCATTTTTATAATATTTGATTAAAAGTGTGAAGAAACCGCGAATAGACTATATCACCTATTCCGCACTGCCGAATGCTCGGAGGTAGAATACCGCTCTGTGCACTTCGTGAGAGCAAATGCTGTCTGCCTAAGGCAGGCCTGTGCACCGAAGCTCATGAAATACCTCCTTGCCTCCANTACTTCGTGAGAGCAAATGCTGTCTGCCTAAGGCAGGCCTGTGCACCGAAGCTCATGAAATACCTCCTTGCCTCCACCTGCAAGGTGCTATGCTACGACTGTGTTGGGATTAATCGTTTCTTTATTTAGTGATTTGCGATTTGGTAGGTTCAAATTCGGATTCTCTTGACAGTCACTGGTTTCTGCGATCGTAATGTACATAAATTGTAATTGGATATTATATCTTAAGGAAAAGTAACACTTATTAACACGTCTGCAGTATGAATGCAGAAGTCACGTCAAATACTAGTGCAAGTCATATCGATGATAATGAATGTAGATATGGGAATCTCGTGTTTTCTAAAGCTTCGCTTCATACAAAAAGCGAAATACAAAATAGTTAATCATTTTTGTATTAAATATTCTCACCTGACCATTTTGTTAACGAAACCTACCTTTCGAACACGGCCTGAATTGGCGGGGGTGCCGTTGTTCGTCATACTGCGTGAAATCATTCGACAGTAAGTTGTGACCTTGTTTTACGGCATAACAACAGATATTGAGAATGTTACACATGATGTCCGCAACAGTATGCTCTACGGAACTATAGTGCGCCTATTTCGCATTTCTGTGCTTGACCAAAATATTGCCTTAAAATACCCTAGTGTTAACCATTTCTAATTTTGAGGCTTCGGGTAATATAGAAACAGCACGTAACGTGTGACGTGATTCCTTAGCATCACGTTCGCTAGTTTCGCAATTGAGAGTTACTAGGTTTACCTAATTACTCACTCTTAAATTGTAGAAATGNTAGCATCACGTTCGCTAGTTTCGCAATTGAGAGTTACTAGGTTTACCTAATTACTCACTCTTAAATTGTAGAAATGCTTAATAGTTGCTGGGCGTACCAACTTAAACGTGTTGGTAGTAAGTTTTACTGCGAAATATTTTTATGCATCGGCCATTGTTTAATCATTTTATATTTTTTTCAAATAAAGTTGCTTTCCCGAAAATTACTTTGTAAATGANATGCATCGGCCATTGTTTAATCATTTTATATTTTTTTCAAATAAAGTTGCTTTCCCGAAAATTACTTTGTAAATGATTTTACCAATTTTAAACTTTGTACTCTAGTCCATCACTCGGTGGTGGGCTTTCTATCTGCTTACTACTTCCGGTTGCATGGTATAATTTCCTGTTACATTTTCTAGTGTTCCTCGATAACTAAGTAAGCTGTAACAGCGACCACAAGCCGAATTGCACAGTGGAATAAAATCATAGTATAGAAACCAATGTTCTACAACAGTTTATCCTTTTTTTTTTTATTCTATAGGACTACAGGAGTTACCATGGCGAAATGATGTATCTTATAAACACTGTCTCTATTAACGTTAGAATCTCGAGTGAAATCTGGATGCGTGGTTTCCAATATGCTTACCTCTTCCCTCATGAAATTCCCAATTCCCACAAGTACTCTAAGGATGGTAAAAAATAAACGTCTAAAAAGTTTTTTAAAATGCATATTAAAAAATTATTAAAATTAAGAAATAAACGTATAAAATATTTTCTAGTTCGTACATTCGCATGGCATTTCTTTGAAGTTTTTGCTTACTTGGGAAAGGCCACACAATTCCGTGTAGTACCGAACATTTATTTTTTAAACAGCCATTGTAAAGTCATCTGCCAAGGACGACACGGTAGCGTCTACCAGTATCGCGTGTAAAATTTGCCGCTTGGTTTTTCGTGTAGACTGGAAGCCGCATTTGGTTTGACTTCGCTCCAAGCTTAGCCTAGCTCAGAATACGCTGAGAAAAATTCCGGCTGGGATTAGGAACTCGAAAACTTTCATCGTTACTTTGTGGTCTGCTGTAAGTTATCGCGAATTCGATTCCCATGGGGATCGTTTGTGTAGACAAATATACAGTTATTGGGTTTTCATGTCGTAAAAATAATAAGGGTGGCCATAATTTTGTTTGTATATATTTAGTTATTGATTATTTTACTTAGATGATGCCGACAATTACCAGTGCTCATCCTATGGGTGTTAAAGAGGTTAAAAATACTTTTTAAATTTCTAGCATATGGCATCATTTTTATGTGTGGTTAAAAATAATAACCTGGAAAAAAATTTACTTTTTTAAAAATGAAGGAAACTAGTTAAAGGAATTTAAATATATATTTATTTTCGTCCAAATTTCAAAATTGTACTGAAGTAATACGTCAGAATACATCTCAAAATAATTGCTCATATTTTAAGATCGCCATGGAGAATATTTCTTTGAGGTGTGCAATCCGGTTCGCCCGTATTTCAATTTTAACCTTTGGGGTGTTTAATTTTAAGTCAGAGTAGCCAAAAGTTAAAGCCTTTATCAAGGGTGAGCCAAGTTTCTGATTTCAAAAAAATTACTGCTTGCCATTCTGAAGACTTTGACAACACATTAGCATTAGTTAAGATAACTTTTGAAATTTATACGAATCAAGATTATCAGCTGAAATTCTTATATAAAAAACTTTGATACGCGTTATTTTTCAAATGATTCGACGTTTTTATCACGTTATTGATATATCATGAAAGTGTAAATTATCCTCAAAACCTAGAAAAGAATTTTGGCTCTTGAGCAGCCTTCAACAGTAGAATCTTTTGCGAGAAGTGCTTATGCCCTTCGTATTAAGTTACAGACGCGTGCCGCGATGCTGAACATAGGGAAAGGTTTACTCGCATCGCAGTAATTCGCGAGCCATCATATGCCCTACAACACGCTCGCGGGCGAGCGCAGGAAAAGTAGGTTAGCCTGCACTTGTGTCAAGTTGGGATCAGCCGCCAGCGTGAACGACCCGCGTGAAGCCTGTTCAGGCGTATCTATGTTTAAGGAGCAAAATTGTATTCTGTAATCAGCGTGTCGTTATGGCTCTTTNTTGAAGCCTGTTCAGGCGTATCTATGTTTAAGGAGCAAAATTGTATTCTGTAATCAGCGTGTCGTTATGGCTCTTTTGGATGCGTCATAATTGTCTTTATATGTCTTTTTAATCAAGAGTGTAACGAAAATGCCACCGTATGACGATTATTTCAAGCAAACTAACCTGAGAGGGAAAATATTGTGCTACAGTGGATAAATAGACCTATTAGATATTATATTTCCGCACAAAAATACTTTATGTGGTGTACTTTTAAGAAGCGTTATATTTTCACTTGCAATAACCTTTACAGTAACCNTCCGCACAAAAATACTTTATGTGGTGTACTTTTAAGAAGCGTTATATTTTCACTTGCAATAACCTTTACAGTAACCACGGGTTCAGTGCTGCTGCCTCGTGATTCTTAAAGTGAATTAGGCCCAGCTGAAAAAGTTTATCACCTATTTGAGTAAATTAATTTTAGAAGTATTATTTGGAATTAAAATAGGAAACATGGAATTTAACTCACTAAATTAACGTAAGAATAAATAAGACATTACAATAACAGAACATTTTTAATTCGTGAATAGACTTTTTGATTTCAGAACAGAGGTAACAACGTTACCAAACCTAAATAATTGCTCAANTCGCTCCAAGCTTAGCCTAGCTCAGAATACGCTGAGAAAAATTCCGGCTGGGATTAGGAACTCGAAAACTTTCATCTTTACTTTGTGGTCTGCTGTAAGTTATCGCGAATTCGATTCCCATGGGGATCGTTTGTGTAGACAAATATACAGTTATTGGGTTTTCATGTCGTAAAAATAATAAGGGTGGCCATAATTTTGTTTGTATATATTTAGTTATTGATTATTTTACTTAGAGGATGCCGACAATTACCAGTGCTCATCCTATGGGTGTTAAAGAGGTTAAAAATACTTTTTAAATTTCTAGCATATGGCATCATTTTTATGTGTGGTTAAAAATAATAACCTGGAAAAAAATTGACTTTTCTAAAAATGAAGGAAACTAGTTAAAGGAATTTAAATATATATTTATTTTCGTCCAAATTTCAAAATTGTACTGAAGTAATACGTCAGAATACATCTCAAAATAATTGCTCATATTTTAAGATCGCCATGGAGAATATTTCTTTGAGGTGTGCAATCCGGTTCGCCCGTATTTCAATTTTAACCTTTGGGGTGTTTAATTTTAAGTCAGAGTAGCCAAAAGTTAAAGCCTTTATCAAGGGTGAGCCAAGTTTCTGATTTCAAAAAAATTACTGCTTGCCATTCTGAAGACTTTGACAACACATTAGCATTAGTTAAGATAACTTTTGAAATTTATACGAATCAAGATTATCAGCTGAAATTCTTATATAAAAAACTTTGATACGCGTTATTTTTCAAATGATTCGACGTTTTTATCACGTTATTGATATATCATGAAAGTGTAAATTATCCTCAAAACCTAGAAAAGAATTTTGGCTCTTGAGCAGCCTTCAACAGTAGAATCTTTTGCGAGAAGTGCTTATGCCCTTCGTATTAAGTTACAGACGCGTGCCGCGATGCTGAACATAGGCAAAGGTTTACTCGCATCGCAGTAATTCGCGAGCCATCATATGCCCTACAACACGCTCGCGGGCGAGCGCAGGAAAAGTAGGTTAGCCTGCACTTGTGTCAAGTTGGGATCAGCCGCCAGCGTGAACGACCCGCGTGACCAGACTCCAGAAATCATTCATCCTCTATTAGTGAGTTCGCAGCGCATATTCTCGATAGGAACCACCATCCCGTGGCCATCACATCGTGCACCGTCTCTGTGAACTAAGTAACTTGGTAATACTGACGGTCTTTCCACATACCAGGGATCCTATTCTGTAACTTTTTTTTTGTTGTTGTCTTTAATTGAAGCCTGTTCAGGCGTATCTATGTTTAAGGAGCAAAATTGTATTCTGTAATCAGCGTGTCGTTATGGCTCTTTTGGATGCGTCATAATTGTCTTTATATGTCTTTTTAATCAAGAGTGTAACGAAAATGCCACCGTATGACGATTATTTCAAGCAAACTAACCTGAGAGGGAAAATATTGTGCTACAGTGGATAAATAGACCTATTAGATATTATATTTCCGCACAAAAATACTTTATGTGGTGTACTTTTAAGAAGCGTTATATTTTCACTTGCAATAACCTTTACAGTAACCGCGATATAAACGATTAACTGGGCCACGGGTTCAGTGCTGCTGCCTCGTGATTCTTAAAGTGAATTAGACCCAGCTGAAAAAGTTTATCACCTATTTGAGTAAATTAATTTTAGAAGTATTATTTGGAATTAAAATAGGAAACATGGAATTTAACTCACAAAATTAACGTAAGAATAAATAAGACATTACAATAACAGAAAATTTTTAATTCGTGAATAGACTTTTTGATTTCAGAACAGAGGTAACAACGTTACCAAACCTAAATAATTGCTCAAATATATTAGTAAAGAGATGTCTTGTGGAATACCACATGAAGACAGTTACGAGTAACTTTATTTTGGCTGTCTTTATCATAAAAGCACGCATCATTAAGGAAGCTGAAGTTACAGACTAGGTACGCAGGAGTTTTACCTAGCGGCGGATGAATTTGGAGACTGTTATTTAACTGCACAGACTTCCACCCTGCGATGGGGGCGGACATGAATGACTCCCTTTCCTTCCTCCTAATTTTCTTGGTATGTGTTGGGATGGACCGCACGACCTTCGGAGTGTGAATCGACTACCGATAGCGGCCGGAAACAGTCTATCTCCGAATTGTGTAATTTTTGTTGGAAGTATGCCTCTCAAAAAAGAGGGGGTCGCGCTTTGATAAAAGCCGTTTTGGCTTGCATCTTGCCCCGAAAATAAGAGTATACTAAATTCTGCTTGAGATTCTTCGTAACTTAAAAAAGAACTTCGAGAAAAATGGAGCAGTGGTGGCTATTGTTTTCCCATTTGCGATCGTCTGGTTGCACCATTGAGGTTCAGCAATGATCTAAGATCAAATATCGGTTTGATCCTGGTTCAGCACATTTCGCTGTTGCACCATTGAGGTTCAGCAATGATCTAAGATCAATTTGGACCTAGTCTTGAACCGTACATTTTGGTGGTTCAGGAGGATGATCAAGGATCAAGTAAATACTAGTGCTTTATTTTAAAATGTCAGTTATATTGAAAAGCAATTTTTTTTTAAATTGCATAAACGTACAAATATTCGTTATTTAAGCTCTGTTTGGCACATACAAATGCATATTAAGTGTTTATAAAGTGAACAGAGAAAATAAAAGTATGTTGAATATAGGTTATGTGAAGATTAAAGTTAATTGTGCAACTGGGCTTTAATCTTTCTGGGAAACGAGGTGTCTGGTAACCTCTGAGTCTTATTTTCGGATTAGTAGCAGTCATTTTAACAGGTCTAAAATTATTTCCGACAGTGACCATATTGTAATTACCCCCTTTTTTTGTAGTTACCTCCTAATTTTATCGGACGTATGTATTCGGTCTCCGAGGGTTCAGTTTCATTGATAAATATTTCTGTGCAGTGACATGACACATGTCGGGGGACGCCGTCGTCATTCTGCCGCCGTGGTGTACTATTTATTTTCTGGAATGTTTTAAATTACCGCATAGAAAGCGTCTGCTGCAAGTTCTCGTGAGGTACAGTTCAGAAATGGGTTTGGAATGACCAAGCTACTCCACAACAAAGTTCGCTTATTAGGCCACTGCCGTCGAAATATGGCTATTAAGGTGCCTTCCGTGTATTTTGAATTCTGACTTACACGATACCTTTTGTTTAATTGATCCCTCACGTTTAGATGTAGTATCAAAAAATATTATCACGGCGGATGATAACATAGCGTCGAAAATATCTTATGTTGTGAAAAAATAATTTCCAAACTGCCGAGAGGGAAAAAGTGATTACTTTGTAGGGGCAAGTGCACTGTGATAATAGCAACAGTACTGACTTAAAACGAACCAAGCAGTACTGTTCTCTGCCGGTCAGTGAAACTAAATAGAATATAAGTACTGTGGAGTTGTAGCGAAAAATAAACCATTCCAAAATGGCAAAGTACTTAGTCTAATCTGCATATTTACGCAATTATACTAAGGTGGTTTGTATAGGAATGCATATACAAACAATTGCACTAAAATATTCATGCCTTCGAGTAGGATTTTGCCGTGGATAGCTAGTGTGGAATTGTTAAATTGTAATTTATGACTTTGTTCGGAGGACTAGTGTAACAGATTACTTTACACGAAAATATAGGTAATATCGACTTAAGTTTTTATATCTCAGAGTTATTAAGAATACAGTGATAAAACAGTTGCCCATGCCGCGAACTTCAACCGCACACGCCAACAAAATTTCGAACGCCGTTCGCCAGTCAATCAGGTAACCTACTCACCAGCTGGCAGCCCAGCCAGTAGGGAACTTTCGCAGTGTGCAGCAGCAAGTCAGTCACAAAGACCCATTCCCAGACCTCGCGCGACCAATCAGAGAATGGGCACGCCCACATCAAAGGAACCGTCGCGCCATTTTTACTCAGTGCGTGTACCTACTTATCTATTCTGTTGTTATATCCTGAAATTTTAGATTTAGCGCAAGTCGTGTTGGCCGAATTAAAGCTATTTGCAGTAAATTAGCGAATTTAAATGTATGCCTCTTCCTATTGTTCCAGGGAGGGTTATTTGCTGTATGGTAGAACGTTAAACGTACGCACATACACACCGTGAGCTTCGCGGGCGAAAGATGATGATTTCGTGAGGGCTGGTCATGGCGACGCTGCCTCGCGACGTTTCTTCAAGCGCTACATAACGTAGCGCTTGAAGAAACGTCGTGTGGTGGTAATGGAGTCATCGTTCCCGAACGCGGTTTGCCTAACCAGGTCCCGAGAGAGATGGCGACAGGACACTCACATGCGACCGCCACATGTCCGCTGCCGCCTCAAGGCCGAGGTCTTGCGTGGGAGGGCAGGTTTACGACCTACGTCCTTCTCGCGTATCTAGGTAAGAACAAGCAGTCCAAGTAAAACCATTTTAATTTGTACCCTTANTTACGACCTACGTCCTTCTCGCGTATCTAGGTAAGAACAAGCAGTCCAAGTAAAACCATTTTAATTTGTACCCTTACCATCGGAGGCAGCAACAAAGAAAACCTACAAAAAATAACTACAAGTACGGCTACTCTCGCTCTCTCTTTCTCTCTCTTCCTCTCCCTTCCTCTCCCTTCCTCTCTCTTCCTCTCTCTTCCTCTCTTCTCTTTCTCTCTCTCTTTCTCTCACTCTCTCTCATGTAACATAGCAAGATTTTGACAGTTCGACAAAAGTAGTGCCAAAAGTTTACTTTTCGTTTATGTATCCTTTCGCAATCAGCTGGTGCGTCAGTGGAGGCTGTATTTTTTTATCAACATGCTGTCAGCTAATCCACTTGCCATCTTACTGTAATGCTAAACAAATTGTAAGGTATAGACTTACATATGTCTAAAAAAAATTCGTAGGTTATAAAAGTAAAAATATAAAACATTAAAAAAAATTAAATATTTGCTTAACTCGTTTTTAATTTATCCGAGAGAGCAAATTTGGACTAACATTTGCGAGACGGTAATTTTAGTTCTTATCACACTTTGGACGTTACAGCTAATATGTTAAGAATGGAAATAAAATAAATTTGGGGAACTTGCTTGACAACGCACTTTTATTCGTCAATAACTCACCGACTATTGCAAAGCTGTAATTCTGCTATTACTGATACTAAACAGTTCTAGTTGGAAATATGTGGCATGGAATAAAGTAAGAATTCTTCAGTTTAAGAGATTAACTATGAACACCATTTAAAAATTACCTGAGTTACACAGAACGCTTGTAACACGTAAATTGTACATCTGAGTGTTTGTTATAATTGCAGTAGGTTGCGCGTCCAACTTTCTTGGTTTTATTAATACAATATAATAACACGAAAACAACAAGGAAATGGGTTTGCAGGAGAACAACATGGCGTGTAATGGACGTAGACGTAACGATTACCGGCCCAATAGAAATTACTACTAATCAAAATCGCTGCACACGGAAATACCTGTTACTTTAAAAATTATACAGAGCTCGCGGAAAAATAAAACTATTGGTATCTGTTCACAAATTTATTTTACACAAGAAAGCGATTTTTTCTGGCTGGTAGTGCTACGAGAATCCGCTGACAGATGGCGCGCCATGATATGGCAGGGCGTGTTGTGAGCCGAGCGCGTTACTCAACAAGCAGCACGTTCGTAAACATTTTGATCCCGTCTTTTTAAAAAGTAGACTTATCTCCTATTACTAGCTCGAAACGACACGAGTTTGAAATATATTTCGTCAAATTATGTGAAAAAATAATTAAACAATACCCTGCTATATTTCTGTAGACTTTTGGAATTAATATCAAGCATTTATGGAAGGCATGAATTGAGAGTGGGCATGCGACATGAAAAAAACTCCTAAGTTTTGAAGTTGTGTTTCATTTTAATACGGATCGTTTTAATGCGTGTTTCATTTAGAACACCTATACATTACTACTTTAGCATGAATTTTAGTTTGCAACTCTAACAACCGCTGTTTTGTGACCACATAAAATAAAATGTATTAATCAATCTAGGAACTCTTTTCTTATCTGCGTATTTTCTGCTTGTTTGATGTGAGTCGTCAGTGCACTCAAAATAGCCGACGTAATATTAATTTTTATTCGTTCGTGCATCAGCTGATACAGGATTTTGTAAACGGCACTTTGTTTGTTTCGTATACGTGAAGTTTCCACTTACTGGCTGTCATGATCTTGCCAAGTTATATGAGACAGAGTATATCAGAGAGGTGACTTGTATATACCTGTAAAGTTATATAAACGGGTTGGGCCACTTTGGGGTTCTAGCCGGTAATTTCTGTTTAAAAAGGGTATTGGAGTAACCGCATCACTCCAGTAATTTTAAATCTACCAATATTTAAACTGGCATCTCCTGTTAAGAGTACATGGCCGTGATTATTTTTTTATTGTGTTCGATGCACAGCAATACGGGCGACCAGCCCCCGTCGCTCTTACGCGCAAGGCGATGAACCTGTGTNTTCCTCGAACCAATTTAATTTTGACTTATACTCCTCTGTAGAACCTGCTCCAGACCTAGTTGATTTTTCAATTTTTGACAGTTCTTGACAATAAGTCGCTCTTAAATTTTTTATTTTAGCTTTTATCTCTTTGGTAGTAATCACTATGCCCATTGTCAATAATTTGACACACATGTTTTGTAATGATGAATCACGCATACACTTGTCTTTGTAAGAAGGAATAGTGGCGTTCCACAGACATTCCTCCTCACGGTACAATTGTACAAACTTTAAATTAATATCGGTACTCAGTTTCGGCATGATTAAGGAACACCTGGTCACAGCGGTCAGAAAACAAACAAGCGTCGTCACTGCACACTAGCCGATCGGGTACTAGCTTCACCGGCCACACGAAGCTGGTAGACAAGCCAGGACAGGAAAATCAGTGGTGGGGGGCGCTACTAGCTCAAAAAATAGAACCCCATCCTATTAAACTATCCTGGCTTGAGACGCTAGCTTACTAGCTTTCCCACTAGCTTACTAGCCCGGAAATAAAGCTAGTTCTGTATACACGACGCCAGAGTAACTAGCTTGCTAGCTTACTAGCACAACTTACTATCCTGGCTTCGGAATACTAGCCTCGTGTATCTCGGGTCTTACCATCGGAGGCAGCAACAAAGAAAACCTACAAAAAAGAACTACAAGTACGGCTACTCTCGCTCTCTCTTTCTCTCTCTTCCTCTCTCTTCCTCTCTCTTCCTCTCTCTTCCTCTCTCTTCCTCTCTCTTCCTCTCATGTAACATAGCAAGATTTTGATAGTTCGACAAAAGTAGTGCCAAAAGTTTACTTTTCGTTTATATATCCTTTCGCAATCAGCTGGCGCGTCAGTGGAGGCTGTATTTTTTTTATCAACATGCTGTCAGCTAATCCACTTGCCATCTTACTGTAATGCTAAACAAATTGTAAGGTATAGACTTACATATGTCTAAAAAAAATTCGTAGGTTATAAAAGTAAAAATATAAAACATTGTAAAAAATTAAATATTTGCTTAACTCGTTTTTAATTTATCCGAGAGAGCAAATTTGGACTAACATTTGCGAGACGGTAATTTTAGTTCTTATCACACTTTGGACGTTACAGCTAATATGTTAAGAATGGAAATAAAAGAAATTTGGGGAACTTGCTTGACAACGCACTTTTATTCGTCAATAACTCACCGACTATTGCAAAGCTGTAATTCTGNGAAATTTGGGGAACTTGCTTGACAACGCACTTTTATTCGTCAATAACTCACCGACTATTGCAAAGCTGTAATTCTGCTATTACTGATACTAAACAGTTCTAGTTGGAAATATGTGGCATGGAATAAAGTAAGAATTCTTCAGTTTAAGAGATTAACTATGAACACCATTTAAAAATTACCTGAGTTACACAGAACGCTTGTAACACGTAAATTGTACATCTGAGTGTTTGTTATAATTGCAGTAGGTTGCGCGTCCAACTTTCTTGGTTTTATTAATACAATATAATAACACGAAAACAACAAGGAAATGGGTTTGCGGGAGAACAACATGGCGTGTAATGGACGTAGACGTAACGATTACCGGCCCAATAGAAATTACTACTAATCAAAATCGCTGCACACGGAAATACCTGTTACTTTAAAAATTATACAGAGCTCGCGGAAAAATAAAACTATTGGTATCTGTTCACAAATTTATTTTACACAAGAAAGCGATTTTTTCTGGCTGGTAGTGCTACGAGAATCCGCTGACAGATGGCGCGCCATGATATGGCAGGGCGTGTTGTGAGCCGAGCGCGTTACTCAACAAGCAGCACGTTCGTAAACATTTTGATCCCGTCTTTTTAAAAAGTAGACTTATCTCCTATTACTAGCTCGAAACGACACGAGTTTGAAATATATTTCGTCAAATTATGTGAAAAAATAATTAAACAATACCCTGCTATATTTCTGTAGACTTTTGGAATTAATATCAAGCATTTATGGAAGGCATGAATTGAGAGTGGGCATGCGACATGAAAAAAACTCCTAAGTTTTGAAGTTGTGTTTCATTTTAATACGGATCGTTTTAATGCGTGTTTCATTTAGAACACCTATACATTACTACTTTAGCATGAATTTTAGTTTGCAACTCTAACAACCGCTGTTTTGTGACCACATAAAATAAAATGTATTAATCAATCTAGGAACTCTTTTCTTACCTGCGTATTTTCTGCTTGTTTGATGTGAGTCGGCAGTGCACTCAAAATAGCCGACGTAATATTAATTTTTATTCGTTCGTGCATCAGCTGATACAGGATTTTGTAAACGGCACTTTGTTTGTTTCGTATACGTGAAGTTTCCACTTACTGGCTGTCATGATCTTGCCAAGTTATATGAGACAGAGTATATCAGAGAGGTGACTTGTATATACCTGTAAAGTTATATAAACGGGTTGGGCCACTTTGGGGTTCTAGCCGGTAATTTCTGTTTAAAAAGGGTATTGGAGTAACCGCATCACTCCAGTAATTTTAAATCTACCAATATTTAAACTGGCATCTCCTGTTAAGAGTACATGGCCGTGATTATTTTTTTATTGTGTTCGATGCACAGCAATACGGGCGACCAGCCCCCGTCGCTCTTACGCGCAAGGCGATGAACCTGTGTGCAGTGCTTCTGCTGCTCCGTTGCCTATGCAAATTATATTTGTAACGGGGATTTTACTACAGGCGATGGAAATCTATAGATTAAACTAAGACACTGTGCCGTTTTATTTGTGTCTTATCTGTTAAGAAAACCGCGTAGGCAAGCTTTAAAATGCGATTTTTTTAAAAATATTTTTCACGATTTTTATCTTGTAAAATAAATAAACGTATAATTAATTTTTTTTGGGAAAAAAGTATTCCTAAGAGATTTATTTGCTGAGATATGCGTAAATGCGCAAACAATGAATGTGCAGACTACTAACTCTTAAAGTGTCTAAAACAATGTCGAACTCGCACACACCAGCAGTGGGAAGGGTAATGGGCAACATGCAAATTTTTTGCTGGCACTTGGTTTACATTAATTTATGTGTTAGATATGTATTTACAAAATATCACGATTTAAAAATTAGTTTTGAAAAAGTTATGATTGATTGAAATTTTTACGTTTGAAACGCTCGCCAAAACGCGTCTGTCGCGCCTGCTCACTCCGTGACGTCACAAGTTACATACATCCTCGGCCGCCGCGTTTGTTTACTTCAGCGGTGAAGCGTATTTGGTTAAATAGAAATTGTTTAAAGTAATGAAAAGAGATGAACAGTCGAGTAGGCCTGTACCAAAATCATCGAAATGGTTTATTGTACCGCAGTGTACTAGTACGTCTCGCAAAACACCTGATAAANTAGGCCTGTACCAAAATCATCGAAATGGTTTATTGTACCGCAGTGTACTAGTACGTCTCGCAAAACACCTGATAAAATATAACAATCAATGTTTTTTGCTTTGTTTGTCCTTCTGCACCAAATTCGCAGTTAGGCGAGACATTGAAGAGGTTTAGTCAAAATCAGTTCTTTCTGTTTGCGAAGACCATTTTGTCGTACGTAATTATGTTTAAGGTGTTTATGTTTCCCCTATGTAGACAGTTTTAACACTGTACTTCTTAATATCTACTATTTACATCTGACCTACCCTTCATTACGGTACTATGGTATTGTTTAATACGCACCACAACACGTTTAGGAATTCGTATGTGATGTAGACGTGAACCTAAAAAAATATGTTAACGTATTTCATGATAGTAAAGGCATATAAATAGGTTTACAAAAAATTTAGCCACACGATGTAAATTTTACATTTTGTAAGTTTATGCATTCCAAGTTAGGCCTAACATACAAAATTTGGTATAAATATTTTTATTAATTTAATATTACTTTCAACATTTGTTTCAAGAGCACAGCTATCATATTAACGCTATATTCACATTGTATGCCTAAATAATAACATGTCATGATGTTAAGCCATGAAAATTAAACATTAAATTATTTGGGTGGGGCTTAAGAGTCCCTCTTGCAAAAAGTTGGGTTTATATTTTACAGTATTTTTCAAACATGGCTATTTCTAATAAATTTAAGTTGTTTTGATTTTTCTCTTGTTAGCTTTCATAAGCCTAACAATTTAAGTTAAACTGCAACTTAATTTTTACTTTAAAAACACTAAAATGCATGTTTTTAGAAATCAGCGGTAGCTTCGACGATGGCGAATGCCATCGTCGAAACTGAAGACGGGAGCTTGCTCCCGTCTTCAGCCCCAAATTTCTTAAATTAAAATTTATTGTTTCTGTAATTTTTTTGGATTTTTTAAAATTTTAATTTGACCTTGGCCTTATGATAGGTAAACAAAATGGCCGTCGTATAAGTGGAATGCAAGAGAATGGTGTTTATGTACCTGCCTACAAAATGGCTACCATCCTGGGATCCTTCAATAGGGGACTGAGTTCGAGCCTTGGAACTATACAAACTATTAATTCTCTTTCGTACTTTGACTATTAATTCTCTTTCGGACTTGACGAAATCAGATAATTTTCTTTTCCTAGTGATGGATGTAAACCTAATATTAGCATGGTTATGATAAATGAATGACACTGAAGTAATAATAATAATTTATATATTTTACCTTTCTTTAACAGATGTGAGAGACGAGTCATACAGTCTGTCCATGAAATAAACCTTTGACTTGCTCTCGGTGTTTTTGATCCTCTTTTAGTACGCAGCCACCAGGGTGTAGTAGAAACGGGTATGATACACACCATCTCAACCTTCTATGTTTTTCACAGCATCCTCATACCGTGGGTCGCCGAGCCAGTACTCCACTCGCCAGAACCCGGGGATAACATTGGGACAACAGTTCACCATATCTGACTCGATTGAGCAGGTGTACATCACCTCGTGCATCTAAGATCATGGTGGTGGTGTGATGGGAGTAGCTGTGGCGAGCGTCAACCAACTACTGCTGGTGGCGATTGGCCTGCGTAGAGCCCTCATGCCCTTTATTTAAGCCATTCGTCGCATGTTGTCGAAGTGAAGGTGGTACTGTTTCGGACACCTGATGTGATCAGCTGCATGAGGTCGGCGGTCGCTTGGTCTGCAGAGCCATTTATGTTATTCACTGCACGGACCGTTCGTCGATGAAGGAGGTGGTGCTAGTGGTGGCTGAACTGCTTTACGATATAGTACCTCGCACTAGCTGTGGGAATGAGCAGTATCCGGAACGGAAGTGGTGCAGCCTTGGAAGCACTCCTTGCAGGGCAGGCAATTGCGAATATATTCGTCTTGCTGCAGGTAGGCTGGAAGTCTCTTCTACACATACCGGACTACGTTGTGACCGTATGTCAGCCGGAACTCTTTCGGTAGAAAGACCAGTTCGTTATCTGGATCTAGGTCTGCAAGTGACAGTAGCCTCCCATATGCGACGATCGCCGAAATTATTTTCTGCCCACTGGGACAATACAATACCAGACCATCCTGGCTTGTACGACTGGCTGGGGAAGGTCCTACAGATTAGTTGATCGTGCGAAGTCGATCGGGTCGGATCGGATGTGTGGGTTTCATTTGCTATTCTGTTGTACTGGTCAGGACGGCCTGGTATTGTATAACATCGTTTAACAGACTGCGTACAGCACTCGACGCTTGTGTAATATGTAATTGTGCTGGTTGGTAAGTGCTTATAACTATTTTCCCTTTACGTTTTGTTTTTTATATCTATTTGCATTATCGTGTAGCAGTGATGTCTTTCTTGCGCGACTAATGGTTTAAATGTATGTTGTTTGGTGACAAGCAAAGGAAAACCGTATTTACATGTCGTATAATGCGTATCGTAATTGTATTATATTCATTTTTGTGGTTGGTACTTGTGATCAATCGTTCTTTCTCATGTCGACGTGCATTCTAGCTTTTTACTAAACTTCTTGGTATGATATCAACACAGATTTAAATATTATGGACTGTGTAGCTCCATCGAGGTTTTTTTTATTAGTGCGCTTAGAACATACTTGACACTTGCGGCCTTTTTCACTGTCGGGGGTTATGCCTATGTTTTGAATTTGGTGACTATCTTAAACGGTTCGGAAATTATAGTCAACTATGCTTATAAGTATACATAGGGTATAAATGGTCAACTATGCTTATAAGAACGCATAAGGTGCAAGAGCATGGAACAAGGTATTCTAATTCGGGAAGGCTCCAAGAAAACCCCCTCGCTTGACGAGACCCTTTCAGATCCTCGCGTAGACAATCAGAGACGAGAGCCTTTCGACCACAGTCGAGGCGATNGTTCGGAAATTATAGTCAACTATGCTTATAAGTATACATAGGGTATAAATGGTCAACTATGCTTATAAGAACGCATAGGGTGCAAGAGCATGGAACAAGGTATTCGAATTTGGGAAGACTCAGAAAAAAACCACTCGCTTGGAATGCAAGACCGTGGAACAAAGTATTAGAATTCGGTAAGAGACTGAGAAAACCCCTCGCTTAGCATGCAAGAGCATGGAACAAGGTATTCTAATTCGGGAAGGCTCCAAGAAAACCCCCTCGCTTGACGAGACCCTTTCAGATCCTCGCGTAGACAATCAGAGACGAGAGCCTTTCGACCACAGTCGAGGCGACGTGGCAGGGATTTGGGAAGACTTTGAGAAAACCCCTTTCCATGGAATGCAAGATCATGAAGTAGGGAAGAGATTAGGGTGGAATGCAAGAGCATGAAGTAGGAAACAAGGTGGCCGCCTGTACTGGCTGGCAAAATGGCTGCCGTCGGGAAGGAATGCAAGATCAGGACGTTTGACTCGTGATATCCAAGAAGGCCGCCATGAGTCCCAACTACTCACGGCTCCCTGGCAATGAAATTCGCTGTAACTGATGTTTTGAGCCACAAGAAGTATGTTTTTTCTATCAATAATGAGCTGAAACGAGAGTTTTGTGATCTGGAGGCAATAATTATTTTCTCAGAAGGTGTTGCATCACAATTTAAAAATCTGTTCATGCTGCAAACCATTGTTATATGTGGCCTAACAAGTCTTAGGTGTAGAGGGAGAATTGCATTTTTTTTTTGCCACCTCCCATGGTAAAAGAGCTGTTGATGGGATTGGTGCAGTATCAAGAGGGCTGTGTGGAGTAGAGTAAAGCAACGCAAGGCTCAAATTGGAAATGCTGAAAATGTGTAGAAGCAGCTCGGTCTTCGGTAGTAAATGTAAACATAATACATCATTCACTGGAAGATGTTGAGAGAAATAAAGAAATGCTTATAGAGGTTCACATCTCTACACTTATTGAAGGACTATAATAAAGTAAGTTTGTAGAACGCACTTTCTGTTCAGAGTTATCAAGCTTGATTTATCAGATGTTTACTCGTAAAGTGATTCTAGTAGTACAGCTTGCGAAACTTCGCCAATTGATGCATCCGTTAATACGATTCCGACAAAGGCTCACAGTTGCAGACATAACGGTAGGTGGTTTCTGTTAGTCAAATACATAACCTCCAAAAGCAGGAAGACTGATATTTCAACCAACTACAGATATACTGGTATTGCTCAGACCTGTGTACAAGATGAGGTGAAGGTGATGTTCTTGACGAGTGTCGGTAACAGTGGCAAACAGTTTAAAATCCATGAAAAGTACATTTCGTTTGGAACTTTGGATCAAACTTTTCAAGTATTACCAACACTAGAGATAAAAAAAATGGCAGAAACAGTNACATTTCGTTTGGAACTTTGGATCAAACTTTTCAAGTATTACCAACACTAGAGATAAAAAAAATGGCAGAAACAGTATGTTCTATGAATTACACCGGGTGCATAGACGTGAATGAAATAAATTTATTTGAAACTGGTTTGTAAGACCTGGTCTAAGAGTTACTCGTGTATATTTTTTAATGTTTACATTTATTTTAGAGTGTAAATTCATAGCATCTTGTTTATAAATTTGAGTTGTGTTCCTCCCGTGACATACCTGCTCCATCCATGACAAATGTGTTAATTCATAACCAAAATATTGACATATTGATGTTTTGTATTGCAAGGTGAAGAGCTAATATTCATATTTTCAGTATTCATGCTATTACGTATTTTTCCCTCATAAATGCAGCGTTCTGTAAAAATCACCTATGACTGGGGCATGTCTTTTTTTGTCTCACCCATGACAATAGTTAAAAAAATGTATTATTATTTTGCACAGACACTAAGAGGATACGTTTTATCGAAGATACGTGATGCAACTATGAGTATACTATTGCTTTCATACAGACATTTTATTCTATATATCAACCCTCAGAATGAAAAAAAAATGCAGGGCAAGTGTCCCACCAGTGGCGATGGAATTACTTTATTGCATTATAACGCCCCAACCTTACTCTCACAACCGATTCTCCCTTCTCTTGTCGTCCATTTGCTTTCAGAATATTTATAGTATTTCTGTGGACAATTAAATTACCTCCAATAAAATAATTTTGGTCGCAAAATCTTTTTTTGTTTAATTAGCTTATTTGCAAGGTTATTATTGAGAGGTATGTGCTTCCTACCTGGTATAGCTCGCGGATTGGTAAATTTAAAGTTTCTTATATTCAAGACAAAAAATCACGCTCAGCACCTATTCGGCCTATATTGCAAATATTTTGAAGTGTTGACCTCATTCGTCGCTGATAACAGTAACTCGGCCTTCGCTAGTTTGTTTTTAGAATGCGTCTTGAGCAGTTATCAGCGTTACGTCATTACACAACCAGAAATATCTTGGAAGTAGCGTACAGTACGTGCCGCTGAGACATTTTCATCGACCCTCGCACCGCCGTCAGCATGACTGTGGCCGTGTTCAGCGGGCAAGTGCCGGATTATAATGGGTGGTGAGTGCGCCTCACTGGAGCTCGTCAGGTTGGAGTCTTTCTGGTAGTGTACGGCTGGCGTTCAAGTCATTTACGTACGTTCGTGCTAGAAGTACAGTATGTACATTTCAACTTTCCAGAGTGCATGTTTTAAAGAAGATTAAAGTTGTTTTTAACATGTGATGTCTTCTGACAATTATGTCAAAAGTAATAGTACACACAATTTATAACTCATAATCTTGACGAAACGAAACATTTTTCCCCTAAAGACACGGCGACCAAATCAGTACATTGGAACGTCGCCAATTATAGTCAATACTTGATTCAAGATTATACCAAAATAATGTCAACTATGTCTTCTAATATAACCTACTTCANGCCAATTATAGTCAATACTTGATTCAAGATTATACCAAAATAATGTCAACTATGTCTTCTAATATAACCTACTTCACCACCACCTGAAAAATAAATTATATTTATTTTTGATCCCACTAAAACCTAGTTTCCCAATAATTTTTATTGCGCAACAATAATGTGTTACACAACCATCTCTGAAAATTTATGTATTATCGTTCTTCAAGTTTTATTTTATGAATATTCTGTATAACTTTAAAAAAAAAAACGGCATTTTCCTGCTTGTGCTAAACAATAGTTGTGAAAATATTTTAGCGTGTTTGTAAATTACCTACCGCCTATTCTGAGCCCTGAATTACCAGCTATGACTTCATGGTTTCNAAATATTTTAGCGTGTTTGTAAATTACCTACCGCCTATTCTGAGCCCTGAATTACCAGCTATGACTTCATGGTTTCCACACAGCGGTCCTTTGAAATAATTTTTGTGTGAAAATTACTGAAAAGAAAATGCTGCTCTTTTATTGGTTACTACACTAATTTTTTTCTAGAAATGACAAACAAATCTTCAGTTTTAAAAATTGGTATAGTCTTCAGGTCTTGTTTAATTTTTAGTAAAGTAAGAGAATCGCTATGGCTTCAAGTGACGCTACTTTGTACTGCGTTGGCGGGAGAGACGATGCAATCGCGTAAAGATTGAAGGCTAGCGCAGACGATGAGTTACACAAGGCTAGCGCAGACGATGAGTTACACAAGGCTAGCGCAGACGATGAGTTACACAAGGCTAGCGCAGACGATGAGTTACACAAGGCTAGCTGTGCACGCGTTAAGAGCGTGAGCGCGGAAGACGCTTGGTTACGACCCCGAGCACATTATTTCTAGTGTAAACTTTACACGTAGTCTCCCTGCATTTAACGGAATGTTAAATGCATATATAAATGGTTAATACCTGTTACTGATCCGTTATTGAAGTATTGCCGTCTGTGTTAGCTGTTAAAGTAGGAACTGAAGTGTGTTCCCGGTGAACATAGCCGATAATAATAAAATTCTCACTGAAATTATAAATTCCTAAGTGTACAATTATTTTACAAATCATTCCCATACAAAGTGACCTTACTACAAACACAAAAAGCCACCACTGTACTAGCATTACAACACTGTTAAAATAAAGCTCATGGGCTGAAACGAAGTACTCAAAATTTGACATCACTTTTACACTGTAGTTCTTAACGCTCAAATAAATATCCATGAAAAATCCATTCAGGTATATAATTTTGATAGCATCTGACAGAAAATTAATTTTTGCACTCTGCAGACAATAGAGATGGAGAAGAAGTTTATAATTATTTTCCAGGAGTATCAGGAGCTCTATGACGTATTTTAAAGCAGACTGCCATTACCAACTCAAGAGAAAAAACTTCTGGCAAGAAATCGGGAAGAAGATTAATATGAAAGGTATAAAGATAAACACATTATTCTTAGGTAGTCAGACGTTTACAATGGCGGAGCGCAGGTAATACAATGGGTTGTAGTCTGGTCCATATAATATAAAAAATATATACCATGCTTCTGAGAGTGTATTGGACATGTCTGTAGCAGTGTGCTGTACTGATGAATGAATATCTGAACAATGGATATATTTTCAAGTCCTAATTATATTAGTGTGAAAATATTACATTTACAGTTAATTCGAATGACAAATTCCTGTGGCATATTAATGCCATCAGTGCTCTCTCCCAATTTCATCTATTTTTAAATAAGCTATTTGTTAACCAGAGCAAATTGCAATTACATGGCACGGCCTTGCTCTTCTTTGTCTCACAGCTGAATTGTGGTAATATGTGTAAATATACTCCTTTATTGCGCGAAATAATATATGTCGTATAATTACTGTATGTGCAGATGAAAAGTGTAACAAGAAATGACGGGAAATTAGAGATTGGTGCAAGAGAAACTTTAAGGACATGGAAACTTAGTGTCCAAGGGGCCTTAATTGTAAAGCCATACCGGTATCAGCAGCAATTGGAGTATCTTAAACCATACCTTTGCCAGCATTCCCAGCAAACAAATTTACTTAAACTCTTCACTACACTATTCACATGCTGATTCTCAGTATTGACTTTCTGGAATCTCAAAGTGAATCTGCTTATAACTCTGCAACTACAGAAAGTGAAGCATGCCCACAAAAATTCCCACTTGACTATTCGAATAGTAGTAGCACTTCGTCTGACGACTAGGAAACGTCAAAAGACCAACGTGCCTTTTATTTACAGAATTATATGGCATACAGAATACACAAGAAACTACATATTGGGGCCGCGGTGGTTTAGTGATTTAGACTACTCGCTTCCCACTTATGCGAACCGGGTTCGTCTCCCGAATTTTAGCATGTCTGGTCGGCGGGTTTTCTCGGGATCTCCCGTTTCCTCAATTATTTCATTACGGCGCTGCTCCATACTCATCTCGCTTTACCTTCATCGGCTCTCAAAACTCGATGTTAAGAGCCGCCCAAATCTCATCACTCTCTCACACTACATATTTCCAATCCATGTAGGAAACTGTCAGAATATTTGATCGTAAACTTTACGTACAGAAGTCAAAGATATCCCATTTGGTACGTGAGGGTGAATATGAAACACTCTGTACCCTACGTGTTGAGCAATCATGCAGCCAGTCACAACCTAACATGTCTTCACGTTCCCAATACTGTAGTCAACTATCAACCTTCAATTGCCTGGTGCGTTCACCTATCCACAAAACTCCTCTACACATACATACTTCGTATAACACGAATTCAGGAGAAGATAAAATAGCGTATTATCTTGACAAATTTGTACAGTTAACTGTATGTTACCTAATTTGAGACACTTGTTTCGTTAGTATTAATTGACATAACTAAGTACGGCAATATGTTTAATATTACATTAAAATATATTTACATTAAATAATTAACTCCCGGCAACGGCAATGTCCAGAAACACTTCAACAAAACTTAGCATTTTTTTTTCTACTTCTGGCTGAAAAAATGTGAAGCAGCTCGCAAAACGTATCTTTGCTTGTTATGAAGTACTGGAAAATCTTACTGCAGTCTGTGCACACAGGTCTGGGAATAGAATAATGAAATTCACCGTACTACTCCTCTCCAGCTAATGCAGCAATTATAAAATATAAAATCTTCATTTGAACTACTGGACGCCATGTTGGACGAACATCTGCCATACTGTAATGTGCTGCGTGCGCTGAATGCACGTTGAGTGTCTCTTCAGTGTGCCTACCTTTCGCAATGTAATATTTTCCCACATGGTGTGGCCATCGCATTGCATGCCTCTAGTTTGCGAAGTAATTCACGTATAACACGAATTAGTGGTTTCAGTTCTTGTAAAAAAAGGCCCCGACCAAAGGTACATAGTGGTTGGTCACTGTAAGTTTCAGAGGGGCTATAGTGGCGCTTTGATCCCTTCGGGGGCGCTGACAGTGAAGTGATAAGGGGTCTGCCACGGAGAGTCGAGTTCGATCCCCGGAGGAGTCCAGCCACTCCACCCCTGATTTTTCGCAAATGGGAAACGTGGACGTTGCCTATGTCATACTAGTTTTCTCGGGATATTCCCGTTTACATTACCGGGTAACTTATCATGTCACGGTGTGAACTAAGGGGAACCGTTCGCCTCTGCCGGGTCTCTGAAGAGTGTCGCCAGATTACAGAGTGCGGTTTCCCTCTTACGGATGCTTCCCCCTCATCCCCGTATCAGCAGAAAAAAAGTTTTTTTGAAATGGGTCACTTTATAAAATTATTATACCGGTACAGTGCTCTTCAGATGATGTGTCCATCCTAATTTTATTTTATTGGGAGAATAGCTATTGAATTACCTAGTAACTCATAATTTCGGTCTCGGAATTTGTTTTACAAAAGCATTTTGCTCGGTGTTGATAAATGCGTGCGTGACCACAGGAAGCCACACGGACAACAGTGCAGTTACTTAAGTTAGCTCTGTTCGTTGCGCGAGGAGTCCGATACGTGGCGTTCTCATTCGGCAGCGGCAGCGAGCTGTGCACGCTTCCCGACGTTACGGCGACGACGCGTGGCCCCGCATACCCGTCCGCGGACACGTTGCGCCTGATGTGGGTCACCTAAAAGTTCGGATGCTAAGTCAACATCCTGGTCGCGGCGGCCGCCCCGCTATTGAGCACCCAAGAATTTTTAGCACCTCTACGCGTGCTTGCCCGCGCGACACGCTGCTCCCGTGGTGAGGGGTCGCGAGCGGGCACGAAGACACCAGGGGCGGCGTAGCCACAGGGTACTATAGAATAGAGGGAAACTACTGCATATACCGCGAACTCCAGTCGCATACGCTAGCAAAATGGCGTCTGCCCAACAACATTGAAAGCCGTTCGTCAATCAGTGCCTGGTAACCTGTTCGGCAACCGGCAGCCCAGCTGATTGGCTACTGCATTCCCGGAATACATTAGCCAATCAGATGCAAAGCCGGTTCCCAGAGGGATCGCCACGCCATTTCGCCTCTGTGCTTTAATCTGAAGCGTAGTCGTGAGGGGTGGGGGGCGTAACTGCCCGATTTCCTGCTAATATTTTTCAATAATTAGTATTAAAATTATCAATAAAGCTTCAATTGTGGTAAATACATGTAATTGATGTAAACTATAATAAATTTTATTATATTGTGAAGTAATTTTTCTCCTAGTATTTGTCCTTATTGACACGTGTGTCAGCACCGCTAATGCAGGTGTAACCTCCATCCCTTCACTTAAGTCAGTGTAACCCTTCCCCCTTAAGAAATTTCTGGCTACGCCACTGGAATACACCTTTCCCCTAACACTCGTGTACACAAATGATAGAAAAAGAAAGAAAATTTGCAGTGAGAAATATCAGCATTGTTGAGTTGAGTTGAGTTGAGAGATTTGGGCGGCTCTTAGCAACTAGGTATTGATAGCCGATGAGGGTGAAATTATGTGAGAATAGAGCAGCATCGAAATACAAGCGCGTAGGAAACGGGAAATCCTCGACCCGCCGACCAGCGGCATCTTCCGGCACAATTCTCACTTGCGAAAATCCGGGAGTTATCCGGTCGGGGATTGAACCCGGTTCGCTTTGGTGGGAGGTGAGCAATCTAACCACTCAGTCACTGCGGTCGCTACCAACATTGTTTATTTGTACTCGTGCGTTCGTTGGTTCCGTAAGGAAACGCGCCTAGTACAGATACACTTTTTAGATGTAACATTCTCTTATGTCCAGGTATCGATGTTTAGAACTTTTGAATTTGATATTTTAATTGTAGGCACGTATTCATGCTTCATTAAAAAGACTGGATTTCGTGGGATCTGAAATTCGTAATACAAATAGAAAGGCTGCTGCTATGAGTATTATTCATTTAATCGACATTAATGCATTAACAATCCACTAAAGAAGCCTCCAGAAAAGGTAATGGTAGCAATAACCAGTTATTAAGTTCGTGTACTGACGAATTCGTCGGGCTTGAAGTCGTCTTTCGAGTGGTCGGAATAGTAGTTCTTTGATAAGTTAAGATCTTACACATACCGTGGTTAAGCATCTTTAGTGAGCTAAATGTTACTTGTGTTTGTGCACTACTCTTTCGACTCGTCTTTGCTATCATACTAATTTAAGTAAATTAGGAGACATTAATGGCCGATTCACATCAAAGTTAACATAGCGCTCGTTTCGTTAAATTTTCATTGTCGTTATGTTCAGGTATAGGTCGCATAGCAGTGTACATAAGATCGTCCTTCGCACGTGGTGTGGATGTACATTTTAGTTTATTACATTTTTGCTTATTTTAAAGGTCTTCACTGTGGCGTGGGAAAAAAAGGGGAAGTGGGGAATTTCTAAATGAGCAGCGTTCTCTTAATTTTTCTCTCACATTTGTATTTGCGGCACTCCGTGTAAAACTCTGTTTCAATTCTTTTGGAAACGCTTTTCACCTTGATGGATAGAACGAAACCTTTAATCACCCAAACGGCTGGAATCTTCTTGCTGAGCAGATTTGGCACCAGGATCAGGTAGGGAATCCCTTTGTTGATAATGTGGTAGATGCAGCCATGATCTGAGTTTTCTCGGGGTACCCCATTTCTTTCCCTTATTCGTTGTATTGCGGTTATACCCATTCCTCGTTCTTTTTTCAGGTCGACTGACCCTGAGAGGTCCTTGGAGTTGACCCCTTTCATCGTGTTCTTCGTGTCATCCGTGTTGAATTTACCTCATATGAGAACAACGTGTGAATGTAATTTTTACTTAATAGTAGGCGACTGTTTGTTTCTGCCGTGAGATCGAATTTATGTAAAATTTTGGGGCATAATAGTTACAATTATTTAATTGTGCTAAACAAAGTTATCGTTTTGTGTGTGAGCGTGTGTGTGTTTGATGTACATGCAAATAAAAAATCTCTCTTGCGAAATTGTTATTCATGACAACGTGATGTTCTTATTGGGTAGGTCACACAGCAACTTCCCGTTTTTTTATCGTAATTTACTACTTCCAATTTTTTTTTGCGTTAAGCGTTTCTTTTCGTCAGGATCGAACCGAATACATCCTCCTTCCGTCTCTATACCTTCTTTTGTATGGAGAAAAGCAACTGTCTTGAGGTTGTTGCGGTGATCTGTTTCACAGTCTTGCAGTTTGCTAACAATCGTTCAACCGAAGCATTGGAAAATGGGAAAATCAGCAGCTATTGAAAATAATTAAGGAAAAATTGTTAACACCTGTAGCATTTTCAGGCTAAATATTGTTTTCAGTATTGTTCAGGCTGGCATAGAATGTTCGGTCCATGAGAAGAACAATCGGATCAGTTCACGTGCTTTCCATTTTTTAACTTCCTTAGTAATAACATATTCGTTTGCAATGGAAAATTTCTGTAATACAGTACAAAAGGAAATCAGTTTCGAAGATCTGAGCTGCTTTAGAATCAAAAACTGATACCGTGCTGAAAATTGTATCATGAATCACTTTAATTGTTTTATAAGCTGTGTAACAAGCCTTGCATAGAAACTAGAACAAACCCTTAAGAATTGACGAAATTCATTCTTTTGTGTATTTTTTATCCTTCTTCAGTTCATTTATGTTTTCCTACGCACAAATATCTTGGTACGACGTGTATAACTGAACGAAATTTTTTGGATTATCATGTACTATATGGTCATAGTCAGATTTTCTATTAAAATCTATTTTTGAATAATTGCTGCAAATATTGTTTATCGTCTTCAGCTTTGGTTTAAGCTTGTGTAGCATACCGACTTCTGACTGAAAGGTGGTGTCGAAATCAGTAAGAATGGCACGGCTGTATGACATACTCTCAAGATAAATTTCTTTGAAAGGAATATCCTTGGTATGCATAATTTATTTATTTGTTTATTAACGAATCTTGAAATACTGTCTCACATTTTAAGTGGCTGATATTGCTTAAGAACTCTGTGGAAATATTCTTGAAATTCTTTGATATTTTCTCGTACAGAAATGAGAACTAATATTGACGAGAATCTGCTACTGAACAGAGCAACTGTAGGCAAACTTTCGATGCTGCAAGATGAATCAAGTGGCAGACACAACTAACACATACTATGTTAGGAAAAAACGTTTCTCAAACATTACTATTACTGTCAGAAAAACCCACTAGTTTGAAAACAAGGTTTTCTTAAATAGTGACCAATAAAAAATTCATTTTAAAAGGTACCATAGGCACATTTCGCGAGAAAGATAGCTTCTGTAAGATTTCAGGTGGTAGTCATTCCACACAAAATCCACACATCAACAGCAATTCCGAACATTTTGTGAAATTCCATACAGTTGGGCAAGACTGAATAGGAATGTGTAGGCTTGTGTTTGTCTCCCAGTTGTTCTAAGTATGGCTGAGTCGATACCTGTACCGACATATCGGAACCGGTCGATATCGTAATTATAGGAATTTTGCGCAATTCATGTTTAAATCGCCGATATTATAATCGATATTTTGCCCTAAGAATCTAAGATGATGCCATAATTGGAGTGGCGTAGCTCACTGTTTGGTGTTATTAAAATAATCACTATTTTTTAAATTGGTTTTTACTAAAGTACCCACCTGGCTGTGTTTATTTCTAAAGCAAAATTAGGCACGTGCTGAATGATTGTTTACAAAACAATAGTAGCCACCATTTGCGTTTACTGAATTTTGTCTATGTAGGCAAGCTTGCAGTATGAACTAAACTTAACAGTTAATCAGTCTAACACATATATAATAATAATAAAAAATTGATATTTACGATTACCTCAAAAAATATTTTGTCTTAATAGTTTCACGACAAACCGCGAACACGGCGATGCATAAAAAAACTTATGTAATCTTGTAATGTTGGCTACATGCTGCACATTACTGCCGCCTGGCGGCGCTATTCCAGCAGTTTTTTTTTCTGTACTAATATGACGGTGTTAGGTTAGGGCACGAACGTGGTGCAATTATTTACGTGTGCCACCAATAAACAATATGGCTGGAAGAAAAAGTGACTTGTGGAATTTTTTTTTTTGCCGTAAGCAACACGCAATAATGCAAGGCTGTTTACAATATTTGCAAATGTTTGGTTTCGAGAGGCGGTGCATCATCGAAGTCATATAGTACCACAAACTTAAAACGGCACCTTGAATGTACGCACCATTTGAAGTGTTATGTTTTTTTAAGAGTTTCATTGTGTAATGACATGCTTTTGGAGATTATTTTTGTCTTATAAATATGCTTAAGCTTAATATGAGGTTCCTAGATTTATATTTATCGCAATAGTTATACCTACCACTGAAACAATAAAAACGAAGACAATTAGAATTTTATTTAGCTAAATGTTTTAAAAATAAAGTTTTTAATATTTTGAAACATGCAATAATGCTATTTTTCCTTGTCTCGGCAATATCGGTAAGTTTGTATCGGCAATATTGGAAAAGGCTCAAAAACCATATCGGCTCACCTCTAGTTCTAAGTACTCTGAGGAATAGGTCCTCACCGAGGTGCAGTGAGTTAATGTGACGAGTTGGCTGGACCAGTGGAAGCTCGCGCTCAGTCACGGGCTTGACTGAAAGTAGGAGTGTCAAGTCGGTAATCACGTGGTTCGGAGCTCAGTAATGATGAAGGTCCCTTTATCTTTCTTTGCGTTACGTGCGACAAAAATCTGAAATTAATTTGCTTAAGTCGTGCACTTTGGCGAGTGGTTGTATGTTGCGAGTTGAATTTAAATTTGCAAACGTCGTTCTTAAGTAATCATGACTTTTTTGTGTCCCCTTACATACTCTTTTATTTTGCGTACGGTAAGGATCAATGGTTTTGGATGGTTCGGTGCAAGCGACGATAATTTAACTGTTACGATCGTTACAAGAGGAATGGAGTACAATTTTTGTCCATTTTAACTGGGTGTGTTGCGAATTTAATTTTTTAATTTTTTTTTTAAATTTCTGGGTAATATTATTTTTAGTACGTAGTGTAATTATACATGGATTAACTGTATTCACCCATACAAGCATGCATGTATTTATTGATTGCGTAGTCTTGTTGCCGCAATTGAAATGCTGTTTAGCGCTTGCTGCGGCATAATTGTCGTCAGAAAGGGGGTATGCTCGCTGGCGGCGATGAGCGGACGCGCAGTCATATCTTATTAACAGTTATGACTGATGTTCACAGCCGTGAGAAAGTATTGGTTCGAAAAAGTGGCGTTTGTAGCAGAATTAGCGAGTGCCATTGACAGTGTGCGTGCGCCAGCGAAGTGTTGGATACCTGTGGGGCCTCGCGTCTCTCGCTGACCTTGGTTCCGCACAACCTTGGTGGAACAAACACCGGTACGCTTGTGTGCGCTGCTGGAACAGAGCGAAGGTTCCGCCGTGCCTTCCACACCCCTTTTTTTTTTCTTTCTCATTCCCGCCTGCCGTTGTGTACTGATATCGGTGACGCAGCGCGTCTGTCCTCGAAATGCACAGCCATTGTGATGGTCTGTTTTGTTGAGCGACGTGTGCAAGAGGGGCATTTATCTGACAAATTCCCTTCCGGGCACCTATTGTCCCGACGTCCTTTTTTCTGAAACCTTCCTATTTTTTTTTTTTTCGGCAGAGAAAGGTAAGATTGTAGGCGACCAAGCATTTTCGCGAAAATTGTGATAAATGCCCGTTAATACAGAGTTTCGACGTCACGTTGTAAATGCAGTTTAAACGTTACGCAGCCTAAAATGTAGTGGGAGTGGCTTCCAGTCTAATGATTTAGTAGTCATGAACAGGAGCTAATTAAAGTTGATGTCGAACGTCCTAATGACATGGAAAACACCGATGTGTAATTTTTTAAAGACTGTCCGAAGTAAAACTAACATGGTCATTAGGCTCGGCTTCGCGTATTATGCAGAAATTCTTCGTTTTCGTGTCATAATTTCAGTTTGAGGGGTATTTGGAAAATGTTTGATTATAGAAAATGTAGAATTTAATAGTTGTTTAGTACTTTTGTATCTAATTTTCACTGTGTTATTTTCTGCTTGTAAAAAGGCAAGAACTTATTGATAAAATATATATGTGTTCCTGACTTTTTACAACTAGTAAATAACCCACAGTTAAAATTATGCACAAATATATTAAACAACTTGTAAAATGTAAATTTCTATAATCGTGTATTGTCAGTAATTACTATGAATCCGAGATTATGACGAGAAAACGAAGAATTTCTGCGAAAGGGGTGAAGCCGAGTATTTGTATAGTCACAAATACAAAGAGAAACTTTGCGTGTTTCACGAACAAAAATACATAATTGCTCATATCACAGATGTAAAAGGAATTTTATAAATGTATGTGTGTATATATATGTGTGTGTGTGTGTGTGTGAGTAATATGTTTTTTTTATGAATTAAAGAAATATTATTTCTCACTGGAGGCATTGTAAGTCTGACAAGTCTTAGTACACGAATACTAAATCACACGTAACTAACGATGAGCATATTATGTCTGTCTCTTCTGTGAATGACCATGACCCTCAGACGTTTGGTATGGAATAAACAAGCTTATAACTGGTTGTTTCAGCATTTGTGCGCCAATTTTGCAACTGTATGTCGTTCGATTGCGATTTACTGGATATGTAATGTTTCCTTACTCATTTCTCTAGATCACTGCACAGATATTCAATCGAATTGACATCTGGAGACTGTGCTGGTGTTTTCATTGTTTGTGGCATATTATAAATCAACCAGTGCCGGACAGTTTCTGCCGTTATGTTTGGGATAATTGTCCTGTTGGAAGAAGTGAGCGGTTCCTAAACCCAGTTTCTCAGTGCTCTTCTTTTAAGTTTCCGCATGACCATTTCCCTGTAGGAAAACTATATTTCCCTACACCAGACACAGCCATTTAACCGCAGGCCATAACACTACCGCTACCGCCATGCTCAATAGTAGCTTGCAGATATCGTATGTACCAAAATGTGGCCATCATTGTGAAAAGTGTTTAACTTACTCTCACCCGAAGACGAAACTCTGTCACAGAAGTCCTTATACTTCCCTACATTGTCTTTTTCCAATGATTCTTCTTACACACGTAGGGCTTCTTTCTTGGTACCCAAGCTCTGCATCCGGCACGATTAAGAAGTGGTATTATTGTTCTTGATGTTACGTGTTTTCCAAATTATTCATGCACATTATAAGATATTACATACGGTGTAACTTTTGCATCTTTCTTGATAGTTCACGCTACTTGCCGTGTTTCTCCGTCAGCCAGTTTTTGTGGACGACCCAATCTTGGTCGGTTTATTAATGCTTTCTGTTCTTTAAATAGCTGGATTACACTTTGCACAGTCGTACGACTTCGTTCAAGGTTTGCAATTTCAAAACATGATTGTTTCTATGACATAATGAAACTGTTATTGTCTCGTTTCCACAGTAGTTTCTTCTCCTTTGCGACTCATTTCAACGTTCTATAGTCAGCTAGTCACACCGTACAACATGTTTGAAGTGCGATGTGCAGCTGTAGACGACAGAATGTGGAAGGGAATTGTTTTTATATCCACAACCAATTCTTATGTCCGGCTCAAAATACCTCCAGTGAGAATTTTCCTTTGTGTCATGAAGAGTGTTATGTCTGTGCTAGCAACATATATATATATATATATATATATATATATATNTTCATATAATGCATTACATTTATTTCTAAAGTTTGAAATAATGTTTGTTCTTAGGGCACGCAAAATCTCTCTCTTTTTATATGCCATTTACGGTAAAGTGAGCACTTTTGAAAGCCCTCTCATTTGGAATAATAGCCAATAAATAGATTTTATTTTAGCCTTAGACTTTCACTTCTGAGTGGGGTGGAATATACACACTGCGTTTATTACTTATATGGCAAAATTTATTTTAAAAGGTGGTTAAAGGCTATATAATGGCTGAAAGTAAAAAAGTAACCAGGGCCTCAAAGTGCTCACTTTACCGTGAACAACATATACTAGTAACTACGAATTCTTTCAATGTTTGTACACACAGTATATGTTTCCAGTGGCACTTTTACAGAGTTTCTATATTTTGACATTGTAGCATACTTCAACAGTGTTTCTGTGAGCAGTCGTTACGGGTTCGTGTCTATCATGAATCAATAGATAAAAAAATAGTGACATACAGAATTACTTCAACAGGCAAGCAAGTTTACTTTAAAGGACAAAAAAAAGTACCAGTTGTAATCAAACCCATAACGAATTTTGTAAGCCGGGCATATTTAGGTATGGCTTTTTACTGTGCGGGAGATTTTCGTGATAATATTTGATATTAAGACTTGCATGTAATATTATGTTATATAATACTTTTATGTGTACTGCGTATTTATGTAATGAATTATTTTCTTTGTGATTGATACGTTTGACTATTCTTTGTATTTTATACAGTCGTGGATCAACTCTCCTCGCGAAATTACAAATGTTGTATGCAATAATAAACTGCTAGGTAGAGGCGAGAATATAGAAAGTAATAGCCTTATTTACGATACGGTGGGATTACAATTTCCTATAACCGGTCTTTTGTTGATACGGATACTACTTAAAATTAAAGAATATCATTGGTAAAGACAGTTTGTGGTCGGTTACGAGTATTCATACACCAGTGAATCAACAAAGAAATAGGACATGAAACGACCTTGTACAGCATGCATCGCCTGACAATTGTTTACTAAGCGTGTTGTTGTATGGACCTGGTATCTTACACTAGTGTTCTTACACTAAAGCTATAAAAGGATCCAAAACATCGAGAAACAACACTAGAAGCGAGACGTATTATCGTATCATTATACCACGAGAATAAAATAATTTCCAAATCGTAAACATACAGGATGAGTATAAAAGAATACCCCAACTTTGAAGGTCTGTAATATCAAAAATCAAACCAAACAACCTACAACCTTGATTGGTCAGTCAAGGTTGTAGGTTGTTTGATTTTTATATTATATACCTTCAAAGTAGGGGTATTGTTTTGTACTCACCCTGTAGTTACAAGAAGTCGTCAGGCAATACAGAGTATTATCAAGCGACGTAATGTCAACAAGGACTTCATAAACAATGTAAAACCTGATCGTCCTCATATAATTACTACAATAGAAAAGCGTGCTGCACATTTGAAGTGAGCTATCTGAATGGCGAAAATTTTATGCGAAAATGAAGTTTTATAAAATGTGTGTGACTAGGTCATCAGTTATTTTCATTTCCACAGACGGTACAAAAATGCGTAGTTATACAAACATATTTGCTATAGACTGTTCACAGTTAATATAACACTTTTGAAATATTTTCTTATAATATACTTTTATGCAAATTTTGTATCCCTCCGTCATATGCAACATTACTATTGCTATAGGCCTGATCACTTCATTCATGCCCCATCCAAATGACTACGCGAAATTGTTAGAGCACTAAATATTTTAATGCGGTAGCAAGGGTACAATTAACAGGCAATTATGTTTTTCAAATGTTTGTTTTTAAAGTGCCCACTTTACCCCGTGAGCAGCCTATATCAAACTAAACATTATACGTGCTAAGAAATTAGGTATTATGTGAGTTGGACCTTACGGTTATGAGTTGTGTGTTAATAATGGCTAGTTCCCACCCTCTTCCCTTTCCCCAAACAAGTTGCTCTTGGTCGTGATATGCGGTGTAACACACTTTATTCATAGTTATTGCGAATAAAGCCCATCTATTCTATCTACGTTATTCTACAATGTAAACGAGGATGTTTAATTGTATAGGCGGCTGTAATGAAACGCCAGCTTTACAGAGAGCGGTTTTATTACAAGCACAGAAAATCTGCCCTCGAGAGGTACGGAAAAGTAACATACGTTTTTCCACAGGAATATACATTAAATTTTTTCACATCAGATTTTTTGAACTTTGTATTGACAAATGAAGCAATATGAACATGAAAGTGACATACGAAATATGTACTTCAAATCAAGCGAGTCATATTTTATATTTAATGGAATTGAGTTTAATCGAAAGAAATTTAAATGCACTGAAATAAAATTTATACACTCTCAATATTTTCATAAAACTTTCGATGTTCTGGTTTCGTGAGGTATTTCGCCATGTCCACGATATCGTTCTTCTCCTTAGAAATAGGCAGAGGTGCTGAATACAAGCATGGTAGATCACCGACATCAATCATATTGCGATTGGAAAGAAAACTCTTTCTGATACCTAAGGCATAAGAATATTGTGTGATTTCCTCCCCTAGAGTGTTACAGGATCATCAGTGTTCATAGTCATCCAAAGGTATTTGGTGATCTGCAATGTCTCTTATTTTCCAGGAGAACTGTAAGATCTTTGAAGTCAAATTGGTTCATTTCAACGATTGTGAAAGGCCTGTTCAGCTTGGCATTAGCAATGATATACTTCGAATCGGAAGGCACAAGTGATTTAGCCTTATTTGTAGCACATTCTATTAGGGCAAAATTCCGATCGCATTTGCAAGAAATTGTGGCCCGTGATCAAATACTTTTGCTGTACTCGAGTAAAATAGCCTGATGAAATGAGACATCGGTACAGCTTTAGAATGGTCTACTTATTATTTTGCCCTGAGCAGCGATCGGACCACATGATCAGTTTTATTTCTTGCCCTAGGAGATAATGACTTTAATGTTGCGGTAACATATTTTAATATGCGTGAACATACTTCTTTTGACTCACGCTTGGAGACACTTTTATGCCACAAAAACATACTAGCAGTGTTGTTAGTCACATTGTGAACAGCCAGATTATAACTGGAATTCTGGTGCTGGTTAACACACGCATCAGTGTGTGTTAACATTGGCGTAAAAAGGACCTGCTGCAAGTCAACACATAACGTGATGAAATTGGTGTTTTGGAATCTGCGGGCAGGGTTTTATGAAAAGCTTCATCAGCTTTGCAGTGATATGTAGTATTTTAGTCTTCTATTCTTTTCAGCTCTTCTTCATTATGAGCCATGTCATATTGCATAATATTTATCACATATCTTACAAATTTAATATCTCGGTGTACCAAACCTCATATTAAATTCGTGTACAGGTTGGGATTCGCAGAACTGTGAGGGTACGTGTCTTGATATAACCAATACATTTTGGCGACACTCAAATCAGGGCTCAAATGCAGTTTAAATTGAATCATTCCTACTGTAGTGGCTCACTTTTGCTGGGAAAGTTTAGACGTGCTCTCTGATTTTATCCCTAACAGTTGCGTCGATTGTGTGCGGACGGTTCAAATGTGTTTGCCTTTATTCTTTGGGTGCTCATGGCCCGCCTTTCATTTGTCGTGGAGCATCTGTATTCGTCGTCGGGTGATACCAAACTTGTTAAACAATGTTTTACGACAAGTAGGCTTTCCATTCATAGTATAGTCTAACGAGGCCAAGCGTTTAGATGTGGCATCTGTTTTACCACGACACCTTTTTTCGGTTCTCGCAACTTGATAAACTTGAGCAGCAAAAGTGCCTGCTCATTAGGTTAGGTCATAAAACTGGCAGTACAAATCGAGGACTGATGAAAGTGTAGATAAATGGCATAATTTCTTATTGCAAGCAGATGAACAGCCTCGTGCTCTGGTCGGCGACATCTTCTCCGGGGCGACTTTTTCTTTCCCTCGGTTTGACAAATAGAATTTTCCACTGTCTCTCAGCCGTTTGCGCTTTTTGCCCTTCCATTCCACAATATTTAGCACACGTTTACGATTGTTCACACACTCTAAATCACTTGGAGATCCATTCATGTTCTGTACGTGGTGAACAAACAGGGAGACCTAACACAAACTACGCTCAAGTCAAGGACAGAAGGAATAACCCCCTCTTCAGTGTAGCCAACATTCGATTTACAGCATGCGACTTTTTTACACTTAGGAAACACGCGGGTCGTGCCCTTCTAACGAACTTTATGCTATCAAGGGGTGAGTTAGGACGCAGTTTGAATCCAGCGGGTGAGGCAGAACGTTTTCTACTAAAAACCATTTTGGTCAAAAAAACTATCATGCAAAGTTTTTCCAGCAGTGGAGGGATTATGGGGACTTTGGCACCGGGACCTGGGACTGGAGCGTCGGAGATGTTCGTGCTCTCATTCCAGTCGGCCGGCGGCTATTTTGGATCCAGGTGACCTTGACGCCAATTACCTTTGACCCAAAAAATCCCAAAGATAAAAAAATCCCCAAAAATTCCAAGAAAAATATAAAAAATTTATTTTAAAAACTTACATTTTTGGAGTCCCCCCCCCCTCCTCCACCAATACTCATTCTATCGTGTGCAGCCATCTTGTTTTTTCGTTTGTCATTTGTTAGTGTTTTATGTTTAAAGTATAGGTGGTACTGTCGGCGCCCACCATGTTAAATTCTATTTTCAACACATAGGTAGCGTTCATTTCACGATTGCACTGCCAAGCGAGCTGTCGCTACCCACTCATTCTGACGATTCAGCCGCAAAGTGAAATGTCAGCACTCACATTTGTTTCATAGAAATAAAATTACCTGTAATTTTCTATCCTATTAAAAAAAAAATTACAATCAGTGGTATGCAAACATACACAATTTTTTTAATCGATAATTTTTGTATTAGTAACCATATGGATTGGATATTTTTTCCCGTTGTCTACATCTTCTAACGAACTGATTTTAAACTTGGGAGGAAATATTTTTTAATGATGAGCGTCTATGCCTTAGTGAGGGGGAATGGATGGGATCCTTCACTGTGCATATCGCACACCGTGAGGGGTAGCGAAGTGGTTTTAACTATCTTTTTGAGTTTTTCGAGGCATGATTATTTTATAGAAAGCTGTATAACGCATTCGTACAAGACACGTGATTTTTTCCAACATGAATTTTAAACAAATGTTTTTCTGGGGGGTGCAAGCATTTTGTTTAGAGGGGAAGGGACACTCAATGAATGATTTTTCGTTAATATTTACTCCGAAACATACTCTTTGTATGTTTCTTTCTCGTGACGTATATTTTTAGTATGAGGTTTTTACAGTATTTTTGATATCTTGCCTTTCGATTCTAATACCTTCCTTTTGTTGAATGGGGTCGGTTTTGCAATGCTGTGTTTGAGCCTTACCGACATTAAATTTTATTAATGGTGTGTTTATTTTGAGAGCCAACAGTGATGTTTTCCCCCTTCGTGTTAAACATGTACAAATATCCTTCGAATACGTTCTTTCGTTCTGGAGGCGTAGGTCTTTAGACTGATGGAATGCAGTTTGGCCCTCCACGAAACCATTGACAACCCAGACCCTACCATGATTCTTGGGTGTGATGGTTGCTGTCACGATAGTGGATGCTCATCCTGAAACCTTGGTTTTGTGGGAAGTACACTTTTACGCTGCTGAGGAGACTGTAGACGACATATTTTGGCAGGTAAAGGTCCTACAGCTACATACTCAATTTCAATGGTAACTTAATTATCATTAAAACGAAAAATGATTTTTGATAGGTCTTAATTAAAGTTAGTAATACAAAAATTATCGATTAAAAAATTGTTTATTTAGGTATACCGTTGATTGTGTATATATATATATATATATATATATATATGTGTGTGTGTGTGTGTGTGTGTGTGTAAATAGGATAGCAAATTGCAGGTATTTTTTATGCATAGGAAATAAATGTGAGTGCCGACAGTTCACTTTGCGGCTGAATCGTCAGAATGAGTGCATACCGACAGCTCGCTTGGCAGTGCGATCGCGAAATGAACGCTACCTATGTGTTGAAAATAGAATCCAGTATGGATGGCACCGACAGCATCACTTATACTTTAAAAATAAACAAATATGGCGGCCGCCTGGTGGCTAAATAGGCAGGTCGTCCGGTGAGGAAATCGGTAATTAATACACTTGCACCAAATTAATTGTATAAGGTGCAATGGTGTTTTAATTAGATTTAAAAGAAAATGCCTTTTTTTATAATCTGTCAAAATTTTTAGTAAAAATATATATATTTAATAAATTATGCATGTAGTCAAAATCCCCGCATAATTCATACTGTTGATATAAAAAAAAATTTGGAATGGAAAATTACATATTTTCCTATGCCTATAAATATAAGTGCCTACAGCTCGCCTGGCGGCTGAATCAAGAAATTAGTCCCACCTATGTTTTGAAAATAGAATCCAACATGGAAGGCGCCGACAGTACCACCTATACTTTAAAACATACACACGCATGGCTGCAACCTGGTGGCAAAATCGGCAGCTCGCCTGGTGGGTAAATCGATAATTAATACACTAGCGCCACCTAGGTGATGAAAACATATGAAATTTAAGATGGTGTCCTCAGCAATGTGTAAACAAATGACAAACGAAAAATCTAAGATGTCTGCACACGATAGATTGAGTATTTTTGAAGTTTGGTAGGTTTTAGGGGAACCTCCGGAATGTAAGTTTTTTAAAATAATTGTTTAATATGTAATTTAAAAACATTTTTATTATTTTTTAAACAATTTTTTTATAAATGTTACTGTTTTTAAGATTTTTTGTGATTTTTGGAAAAAAAAATTTGTTTAAGGTTATCTGGGTTTAAGGTAAATTTCACATTGATCCAAGATGGTCGCCGGCGTTCCGGAATGACAGAGCACGAACAGCTCCGAAGCTCTGGTCATCGGTCCCGATGTGCCAAAATGCCCATAATCCCTCTTCTGCCAACCACCCTACAATTGATTTGTTAACTGAAGGAGACAGAAATAATGGTTGAAGTTTGGAAATAAGCCTCTTTGCCACGCATCACAGGAAATAAGCTCGTTCGTCACGAACGCTATGGAAATGCGCGGTTTTGATGTCGACTGTGTGGTGCATAAAATACAATTACACAGTTTAGTAGTTGCACAGCACACTAATTTTGTCATTTCGTTAATAAACTAAAATAAGCGTCTGCACAAAATACAACATTAACGTCTTAAATCCGTATATTCCCAACGTCTTCTTCATTGCATTTATACCCCTCGTCTGTTTCAGACTGAGCATAGAAACTTTTCCTGTTGTCCCAAGCAAGATTTCCGAGCAGATCCCAGTCATCGCCAAATTGCTTAGAAAGCAGCCTGTTGACATCCTTCTTCGTNGCAAGATTTCCGAGCAGATCCCAGTCATCGCCAAATTGCTTAGAAAGCAGCCTGTTGACATCCTTCTTCGTATTCGCATGGTGCACAATCTATAGGTCGTCTATGTCTGTTGGAATTGTTTTTTTTTAATAACATTTGGCATACCTCTTTANGCATGGTGCACAATCTATAGGTCGTCTATGTCTGTTGGAATTGTTTTTTTTTAATAACATTTGGCATACCTCTTTATCCTTAAATCCGTAATATTGGAAATATTTTACAATGCACTCTTAAGAAATTTTTTGTACTTTTACTAGAAAAATCCTTGGAAACCCAGTTGCCAAGAAAATCCTTTGTAAAACTACAAACAATTTTCTTGTAAAATCTACAAAACTTATATTTGTAATATTACAAACAAATGATAAACTTGTATTGCAACTTACATTATTGAGAATTGTGCATACCATAGTTTTTGCACTAACAGCTATATACGGTTTTACGTTGTTGAGTGACCTTCGTTTTGCTGGAGCTCGTTGAGACGGGTCAGTATAGTACAAACATTTCTTGAGATCTACTACAAACACGGCCATTGTAGTTTTAAAAACGAGTAGTTTTACAAGATAAATAATTGTACTGTTACAAGCATTTGTAAAATAAATATAAAAAAAATCTCAGTATAAATTGCAAAAAAATTTTACAGACTTGCTGTTGCTTCCTCTGATTTAATATATTTGTATGTGTTTCACGCACTGAATAGCTTCTTGAATGTGTTTTTCAGACGGTTTTTTTTGGTGATTTTCAATCCTAATCCAGATCTCTAACTTCTCTACGTTTTCTGATAATCTCACGATACTCTTCTCGTTGTGTAATAACTGGCTGCCGTCTGATGTATTTTTCAATACGGCCAAATACTCTGTCGGCAGGCAAGAAACTGTGCCTGCGGACAGGGAAGAAGAAACATACTCCGTAATGTGACCCGGAGACTTCGAAAACAACCACTGCATTAAAGTATGTAGGACGTGGATGTTTTTATTCGGTCCGCCACATCCATCACAAAATAGTTCTGTTTGAGGTTACGTTGTGACTTGCACCACGGGAGCGGTGTCGATTGAACAATCTATTTCATGGACGTTACATTATTCAGATATAGAAATACGACATTTCAAATCGTATTAACCACAACGTACTTGATACTGTAATAGGAAATAAAGCATTTTGTTGTGGACCGTGAATATTCCCGGAAAGCCGTTTTGTGCTGAACATAGTTTTTCAGTCCTAATTTTCATTGGGAAATATGTCATTTTCAATGAAATACTTAATTTTGATCTAAAATGGAAAAAGTCGTTTTGAAAAGACACTCTTCAGTTATAAATAGCAAGTGAGAGCCATTTATGGTTGAGATATTCAATTCTAGAATATTTGTTCATATTGTTTGTAAATAAAGGAGGAAAATAATTAACTCCTTTATTTAATTAGACCTCCATCCCTTAAAGAGCCAGGCTTTTCCTACATACTTGGGGAAATTTTAATAATATACGCAAATGTATAATACTTATTATGTGTTATTTATATGAACAACCATCTCGCAAATTTTTCTGGTTTAATGGCGACTCAACCTTTATGTTAACCTTAAGCGGTTTTACGAGCAGAAAACCTACCGGCTATCGTGATCGCTGAATGGTCTCTGCCACCGGGGCTAAGTTTAACTCTTAATTCACTCANAGGGAGACCTAACCTTAAGCGGTTTTACGAGCAGAAAACCTACCGGCTATCGTGATCGCTGAATGGTCTCTGCCATCGGGGCTAAGTTTAACTCTTAATTCACTCATTTGCGAAAAAAATTGATCACCATGAACGAATCGCGCGAGTACAACAAAGGTTGCCACACAGTATCGTCATAGCCTTGCATGGGTCCCATTTGCGTGTGTTTAATGCGGTTTGTTTGCGCGGATGTGCCACTAGGGGGCATACATGTCCCTCCATCATTCATAGCTGCAAAATACTGAACAAGGCGTGAGTACCAGTGCGAGCCACATAGTCAAGTTCGGTGAACATGCATCATGTCCCGACGGCGCATGCGACAAGCCTTTGCCCAGCTGGATGGGTGAGTGTGATCGTATCATCGGCCTCAGAGAGGCAGGTTGGTTTTTTTGGCGCATTGCTCGCCACTTGAACTGTTCTGCCTACACTGAGAGTTTGTGTTAGACACAGTGGGAACAGGAAGGCACACACCCGTCTAGTAGGCTCGAGCTGACCCGGGTGGACCACCAGAAGGGAGTATATCGTTTCATAGGCTCTAAGCACTTGACGGGCGTCGTTGCACACCATCCAGGGACATGTCACGGCAGCTGGGGGTGCACCTGTGTCCACCAATACTATATCCAGGGAGCTAGCAGAGCGGAATCTTATCGTCGCGGCGTCCTTTACGATGTCTACCATTTCAACCTGAGTATCGTCGAGTACATCTGACCTTCTGCCGGGAACGGGCAGCATGGCAGCTTGCGGATTGGCCACAAGTGGTGTTTAATGACGAATCATGGCTCTGTCTGGATGCAGACGACTGCCGAATTAGTGTGTGAAGATGTCCTGGCCAGCGCCGTGATCCAAGCTTCATTGTAGAGCATCACACCACCCCAACAAGAAGTTTTATGGTGTGTGGTGCCATTTCCTATTATTCCCGTAACCCCATTGGTGGTGACTGAAGGAACCCTGACGATGCGGCGATANGGTGTGTGGTGCCATTTCCTATTATTCCCGTAACCCCATTGGTGGTGACTGAAGGAACCCTGACGATGCGGCGATACGTCCAGGAAATTCTGCGACCATATGCACTCTCCTTACTGGTGCAGCTAGGCACCCCCATTTTCCAGCAGGTTAATGTTCAGCCTCACACAGCATCGGTATCTGGCTTGCCTTCGTGATAACATGTTTTCTTGGCCAGCAAGGTCCCCAGATCTCTTGCCCATCGAGAATGGTTGGGACCAGATTGGATGGCAACTTCAGCCAGCAGTAACTACGGTGGATTTTGAGAGCCAGTTGCGCCAGAGAGGGCAGGATCTTCCTTAGGAGAGCAATCAACGTCTGTGTGCCTCCATGCCCGACCGTATCGCCGCCTGTTTTCATGCTAGGGTAGTTCAACACTATATTAAGTGTATCCTGCAAGTGTTGGTTCCCTATAACACAAGCTTGGTGTGGTACAATATGTAGATGTTTTCTGTATATGTACTACACATGTCCTGTGCCTGAACCCACTTACATATCCCTGCGAAGACATCTTCAGAGTGATATTTTTTTTTTGCAAATGAGTGTAGTGTATCATAGTGCCCCTTTACCTGTGGTAGCATGTCCCCAGCATGGTTCCCCCCGTGTCTGCGGGTTTTTTCTCTTGGGCGGCCCGTGTTGTGCATACTCCTAACGTCCTCGCGCAGGTGAGGTCGCCGTTGGCTTGCTCTGGGTTGTNGGTGTGTGGTGCCATTTCCTATTATTCCCGTAACCCCATTGGTGGTGACTGAAGGAACCCTGACGATGCGGCGATATGTCCAGGAAATTCTGCGACCATATGCACTCTCCTTACTGGTGCAGCTAGGCACCCCCATTTTCCAGCAGGTTAATGTCCAGCCTCACACAGCATCGGTATCTGGCTTGCCTTCGTGATAACATGTTTTCTTGGCCAGCAAGGTCCCCAGATCTCTTGCCCATCGAGAATGGTTGGGACCAGATTGGATGGCAACTTCAGCCAGCAGTAACTACGGTGGATTTTGAGAGTCAGTTGCGCCAGAGAGGGCAGGATCTTCCTTAGGAGAGCATTCAACGTCTGTATGCCTCCATGCCCGACCGTATCGCCGCCTGTTTTCATGCTAGGGTAGTTCAACACTATATTAAGTGTATCCTGCAAGTGTTGGTTCCCTACAACACAAGCTTGGTGTGGTACAATATGTAGATGTTTTCTGTATATGTACCACACATGTCCTGTGCCTGAACCCACTTACATATCCCTGCGAATACATCTTCAGAGTGATATTTTTTTTTTGCAAATGAGTGTAGCGTATCATAGTGCCCCTTTACCTGTGGTAGCATCTCCCCAGCATGGTTCCCCCCGTGTCTGCGGGTTTTTTCGCTTGGGCGGCCCGTGTTGTGCATACTCCTAACGTCCTCGCGCAGGTGAGGTCGCCGTTGGCTTGCTCTGGGTTGTNTCTTGGGCGGCCCGTGTTGTGCATACTCCTAACGTCCTCGCGCAGGTGAGGTCGCCGTTGGCTTGCTCTGGGTTGTGGGCGGATGATGACTGATCTGCGTCGTCTCGTTATCGCGTGGTCGGCGACCTTGGGCGTACACCTCTCGCTATTTCTGCCGCTGGACCCGGGTGTTGACACAGGTGTGTCCGCGGAAACCTGCCTTCTCACTTCCGTCATCACGGCCGCACCGACGAGGTCGGAACCTTGTCCCATTTTGCATATACTCGAACGGTTGGGTATACCTCCCCGCCTTTTTAGGTTTGCCAAGTCGACCATCCGGAAGGTTTAGGTACAAACATTCTTCAGACTATATCTTGCAAACTGTTTTACCCTTATCGGCTTTGCAAGCTATTCAAGTAGCCCGGAAACTTAAAATTATGTATTTTCTTTGTTTCGGTTAGTTTCCTCCTGGTGCTAAAAACTAGGACGACTATAACTTTATGCATTAAACAAATCGCATATACAGTAGTAACAGAGAAACTTATAAAACCAATCTGATGAGACTGCTTGTATTTGATGCTATAAGGTCAACATTGGGTGTGTGCGAATGTTAATAACAGTTAAAATTTAAAAAACGCACTCCATTAGCAGCAAGATATCATCTGCAACTCTGTAGAAGAGAATTACATACAGTAGCTACAATTTAAATAGGAGGGGATTTACATGCGGTGACAATCTCGTCTCATGGCAACTAGTGTGTTCTTTTGAGTTCCGCACTGCAGATAAAAATTTTATTGTTTTAAATCTGGGGATCTGGGTGGATACTTAACACTTCCTTTCGGCCTATCAACCTCCCAACAAATGTTCCATCAATGAGCAACAGTTACGTCTTGATGGTAATGTGGCGGTGCACCGTCGTGCTGGGCAAAGCATTCGTCATCTGGGTAGTGTGTGTGAACAGCTGGCACAGTATTTTCCTGCAACATAAGTAGTTATTAATAGCCAGTTCTGGGAGACCTGGCGCTGGCGTCGGGATGCAGGACTCGCGGGGGATTCGTCGGGGGATACGATGACTTCATTTCCCNCTGGGAGACCTGGCGCTGGCGTCGGGATGCAGGACTCGCGGGGGATTCGTCGGGGGATACGATGACTTCATTTCCCCCCTTTTGTCCCTCGAAATCTCCCTTTTTACCCCAAAAACGTCAAAACATTCTCAAAATTTTGTATCATGCACAATGAGGCTGGTTTGCACAACCCGGATGGAGCCGGCTTAAAATTGTCCAATGTCAGCCAGAATGTGCAAGCAGTTACGCGTGGCTATCATCTGTGATTGGCTATGCAAGGATCTCGAAATGGTCTCGTCTCTGATTGGCTACGCAAGGCTCTTCAAATAGTCCCGTTACTGACAAGCAAGTAACATTTATATTAGCTGAAGAATGTTCAGATTCATTGTCCCCTGTAGTGCAACTTCTCACATTATATAAGCATAGTTAACCCAAATTCCGAATCGTTTATCATAGTCACCAAATTCATAACATATGCATCAACCCCGACAACGAAAATTAACACAGGGCCATTTATGCTCTATGCCTACTTATAAGCATAGTTGTCCGTAATTCCCGAACTGTTTAAAATACATTTGCCAAATTCGAACACNTGCTCTATGCCTACTTATAAGCATAGTTGTCCGTAATTCCCGAACTGTTTAAAATACATTTGCCAAATTCGAACACAGATATCACTCCCGACAACGAAAATGATCGCATGGTCATTTATTCCCTATGCGAACTTATAAGCATAGTTGGTCATAATGTCCAACCTGATACAGTCGTAAAATTCGTAACATAGGCATCACTCCTGACAACGAAAATGAACGCATGGTCATTTATGCCCTATGTGAACTGATAAGCATAGTTGGTCATAATTTCCAACCTTATACAGTCGTAAAATTCATAACATAGGCATCACTACCATCATCTCGAAAGGAGCACATCTCTGATTGGCTATGCGAGGCTCTTGAAATGAACCTATCACTCACAAGCCAGCACCAGCCATCTAGACTGAAGAATGTTCGTGTTCATTGCCCCCCTGTAATACAACTTCGAAGACGAAGCGAGCGGCCTATCATAAAGAATGCTGCCACACACAACGATAAAGGTGCCTAACATGTTACATAAGGAACATGTTTTTGTATAGTGACAAGTCTCGCACTCAGTTCCCTATCGATGGGATGCTTAAGCAATACCCACGAAGCACTCACCACTGACAATGAAAATGACTACATTAGTATATATGCCCTAAGCATTCTTATAGGCATAGTCAACTATAATTTCCGAACCAAATAAATATGAAAACATATACGTAAATATACTTAAATTTTTAGGATGAATAACTTACAAAAAACAGAAATATACAAAGAGGAAGATATATACAAATGCGATACATACATACATTCATGAGGCACATAGTCGTGGTAACTGTAAAAATACTTATATAATAATATAAACGATCATCGTCAGTCCTACACAAGGGTTGGCAGCTCATGTTATAGCTAACATGGGTAACCTCAGCAACCAGACATATAATGAAAAAAAATTAACGATGCAATACAATACCAGACTGNTATAGCTAACATGGGTAACCTCAGCAACCAGACATATAATGAAAAAAAATTAACGATGCAATACAATACCAGACTGTGCTGCTCAGTACAACAAACTAGCAAACAACTTCCTTATAAACGAACTGAAACGAAACCATTGCATTTAGTGTAAAACACTAGCAGCGGAACGCCACCGTTATAGTATGCCAGGGAATATGTGAGACAGCTCAGATGGACGGCCGGCGATGTGAGCATCGTGCAGGTCTTGACAAGTCGAACGGAAGACACATAACACTACCTGAGAGAAAGAGTTATGTCAGGCTCCAAGGTCAGACAGTATCTGCTGGGACGACAATGACCTTCAGCCATCTTCGTGTCCCCAGCCATCTGTCAGGAAGGGCGAANGTCAGACAGTATCTGCTGGGACGACAATGACCTTCAGCCATCTTCGTGTCCCCAGCCATCTGTCAGGAAGGGCGAACACATCGTTTGCGTTACCGTTCTCGGACGCTAGGTGCCTCCATGACTAAATTCCTGCATGCAAAACACTCACCTATACGTGCAGTATATTCATNTCTCGGACGCTAGGTGCCTCCATGACTAAATTCCTGCATGCAAAACACTCACCTATACGTGCAGTATATTCATACAAATGCAAATAGATATTTTTAAAAAGAAGTAAAGGAAACAAGTTTTAAACACTCACCAACCAGCACATGTTGCACAAGTGTCAGGTGCTGTACGATGTTTTAGATGACGCTAGACACTACCAGACCGCCCCAATCAGTACAACAACAATTCCACCCCAATTTTATCATATTCCTTCTGACGTCCTGGCAGGGGCGAGTCTCATACTCTACCATTCCACTTTGATTTTCCCATATTCCTTCTGGTCTCCTTTCGCCTCTCGTCCTGA
>NQII01000548.1:255886-259266 GCA_002778355.1 Clitarchus hookeri | reverse complement strand
TCTGACTTTAGACACTTCCATTGGCCACCTAAATCACCAGGAATGAACATTATTGAGCATATCTGGGATGCTTTGCAACGTGCTGTTCCGAAGAGATCTCCACCGCCTCGCACTCCTATGGATGTGTGGACTGCCCTGCAGGATTCATGGTGTGAATTGCTTCCTGCATACCTTCAGACAATCGAGTCCATGCCACGTCGTCTTGTGGCACTTCTGCGTGCTCGCGAGAGCCCTAAAAGATATTAGGGAGGTGTACCAGTTTTTTTGCTCTTCAGTGTATATCCGTCCTGCATTGAGCAGAACAAAAGTTGTGCGCAGAGAGAAGTTCTAAATTCGCTTCCGGAGGACTGTGAGAAAATCCGCGAATACTTGGCACTGTGTACTGTCCGGACTCCAATCCGCGAGGTTTTGAAATCGTATCGCAGTTATACGAGGCTATCGTGACCAAGAAAACCCCTAACCTGTCAATATCCAGGAAACGTTTTAGGGTAATTTGGGGTTAGGGGTAGGAGTAATGCACCTGGTAACCTTGACTGTGGATCGAGCCTGGCCGCACTCTGTAATGTTTGTGTAATGTAATTAGCTTTCCAGGGTAGTTGGTCAAGATAACAGTTCATAGCCATGTGGACATAACTTATACTTTAATATACTGAAATTTTCATACAACTTTATGAAGCAAACATGGATAAATTAGTGTACCAAGTATGTAGCGTGTATGATGTGTTTCAAGGCATGTAATCAAGTTCCTGAACACTTATTATTTATAAAGAAAATATTTAAATTTGTGACGATTGGCATGTCGAGTGTTAGGAATCTTAGCTTATATCGTAGTTAGAGTTGTTAGGAGTGCGACAATAATCCGTGCATTTTATTGTGTCGCAAATTATGACGGCGTGACTTTTAAACATGAACTTTTTTTTGTATTCACACAGCGAATATGAGAAGCTCTGCTAGTTCGTTATAGAGAAGTCAAAGGTGCTTCGCTGTGCTTTGTGCACCAGAAACTTCTACTAGAACTTGTTTTCGATTACTGTTGTGGAAGTAGTTGAAACGACCGGAAATAGGATATGGCTTTAGTATTTCATCCCAGACATCGTAAACTGTTAACTTTTCAAAGCTTGGACAGATGCATGTTGTATGGGATGCACTCTACGTGATTTACCTTTTAATTTTGAAGGATTGGCGACGGATTGGAAAATTGGTATTTTCAGTCAGTTGTTAATGAACATGCCATGTCAGTACAGCCTAAAAATTACTGAGTAGTCTTGCACTTGTAAACATAAAATTTGACACGGGGTAGGGAGCTGAAGTAACCGTTAATTTAACAAGGAAATTAGTTTGTTAGTTTAAGCATTATATGCGACATTCGCAACTTTTCGGTGACATGACCGCATGTAACGTTTGAGTTACAGAAATGTTCTTATTCGTTACGTCGCCATGGTTTACTTAGGTTTTGTGTTAAGATACTGCTCTGTTGGCAATTTGTGTAAAAAAAACTGGAAGAAAGCGGCTATCTTAGTAGGAAAACCCTGTGTTGCCATACAACACATGGCACATCTTGGAACGCCACGATTGCCCACTTCAAACCGAGAAGATACGCGGTGATGTAGCTTCAAAGACAGCTGCGGAATAAAAAAGTATAGCGAGATGCTCAACTTCGTGTACAGTATGTCCGGTAATTTGAACTCGTTTAGTTTTCTCAAGTTCTGCATTAGAATAAAAAATTCTGAACTGAAAGCGGAATTTGGGCATTAAAAGTTAAAACGTTATAATTAAATTTGTTGTAGATACGTTTTAAGATAATTGGAGGACTGCTTACAAACAGTGAAGACCTCATGAAACACTTTTAGCGTTTTTATATATACAAATAACGTACAAGACGATTTTCCGTTGACTATTAGATCGCGAACCACCATGATGGGATGTCATAGTTAAAAATGCCAATGACTGAACTAGGTACCTCAAATGTATTAACAATTGTTTCGAAAATGTTCCGAGTTAAAAAAAATTTTTATTAAGCGTACATAATTTTGATACCTGTAAATAAATGCCAAATGCGTGATGCATACTGAAGGAAAGTTAATAACCCTTTACTTGGACATGGTGACAAGTGCTATATTCAACGTAAAAACTCAGCTGTCACAATGCACGCCATACCCCACCCCCTCCTGCAAGGTCCCACCCAGTAGCCACCTGCCTTGACACATGTGGCAGCAATTAATGCCTGCAGCGAAGGCAGGCCAGAGCATACATGTGTCAAGGTTGCCTCGGACCCCCACCATCCCCCCTAGCAACCCCGTGAAACTTTGACATGCCAAAGAAAGGATCAGATAGTCTGTCGATTTCCGCCCATGTCAAAAGCACGTACTGAAGGGTAACACGTGCCGCAGAAACAGCTGACAGGGTTTGTCAGTGGCACCGCAGGTCACCCGATTCCCCCTCCACCTGCAAGAGCGGTGGCACGCGTAGGAAGTAGCCTTTGTTCAGCACCTCCCCCTTTCCTCTTCCCCTAACAAGGGAAGNATTAGTTAATTCTCGGCACCTTGTGCCGAGAAAGTTTGTGTAATTCCCGTCAAATAAACTTGTAGAACCAAGACGTGATGACATTATTATTCACCCTGTTCAACATTCACGGCGCCTTATAGTCTGTGCCTAGTAAAATTAACTCAGATCCTATGAACCACCTCTGTATCACACAGGTGGGGAATAGCGTCAACGGAAGCTTGGCAGTTCAGAGCATCTGGACGCTAAACAGAACCTAAGGTCGGACTTCACTGGAAATTTTTTTTTTCCAAAGAGTCTTTCGGACGAAGAAATTTCGTATGCAAGGTGCCTGGCGAATACCCTCCGGGTATTAACGGGAAAAAAGGGGGTCAGTAAAAAGTGATAAATCGAGATGTTGCCGTCCTCTGGTTAATCTGTGTTCATTGAATAATACATGTTGTGTGATGTGTTTTTTTCCTGTGTTAGCGCGTACATTTTGTGAGTTTCAAAACAGTGAAACTAATGTACCCTGTTCAGACGTCTCCGAAAACTGTTCTGTTCCATAGCTGTTGTTCCCTATCTTTATCGTGAACATTTAGAGAAACCTCTGACTCAATATCAGAAAAGGCTGAGTTCTCCAAATACAAAGTTCATTGTGGACTCGTGTATGGGATAACTAGTCTCGTGTAACCTCACTCTCCATGTTAAACTTCGTTCCCCACCACACCCAACTGCTTTCTGTTTTCCCAGTGTGTCAAAAATCCGAATTACTGTAATAAAGGCTATGTGAGTTGATTCTGTAACATCAATACTATTTTAAAAGTGAGCAGATAGGCCAAAAAGACTCCGGTTCATATGCAGCTCCAGCTCCAACAAAGACTACAAGNACTATTTTA
>NQII01000548.1:230886-250886 GCA_002778355.1 Clitarchus hookeri | reverse complement strand
ACCAGAGAAGAAAGCTTTTATGCTAACAAATTTACGAACAGATAACAATATTTTTATTTTTCCGTGAGCTCTGCATAATTTTTAAAGTAACATATATTTCGTGTACAGCGATTTTGAGTTCTAGTAATTTATATTCGGCCAGTAATCGTTCGTCTACATACATTATACGCCATATTGTTCTCCCGAAAACCCATCTCCTTGTTTCCGAAGAAAGTGGGACATGCGTGAATAGTTTTTAAGCAATTCTAACGTTATTCCACATCGCATATTTCCAACTCTAATACAGGATGATTCTAAAATCATGGGACACACATTGAGGGGTGGTAGAGCTCACTAAAACAAACAATTATTGTATAGAAATATATGGGCTGGAGTGACGCGTTGAGGCACAAACACAAAAATAACACATGAAATGAAACAGTGTTTATTTACAACGTTGCCTCTAAATGCATTTTTACAGCAATGTTTATTATAATTGCTCAAAATTGCTACCACCGACAGTAATACAAGCTTGGTAGCGTCGGTGGAGTGATGTTGATGCAGATGCAGCAGGTCACTGGCGCACCGTTTGACTGCCCTCAACTATCGCCACCATTGTCAGCCAATCACGCCGTATGTAGAGGTCGCCAAGCATGCGTGACTGTTGGTGGATGCATTTCCAGCAACTGTTTTAACCTTTTTCTGTACGGAATCACTCGTTAAGTATGCTTCTAATGAACAGTTTATGTTTCTGTTAATGTATTGTGTTCCAGTGTTTGTGCCTCAATGCGTCACTTCCGCCCATATATTCCTATACAATAATTGTTTGTTTTTGTGAACTCTACCACCCCTCAATGTTTGTCCCATGATATTAGAATCAGCCTGTATATTAGCTATAACGTCCAAAGTGTGACAATAGCTACAACTACCGTCTCGCAAATGTTAATCCAAATTCACTGTCTCGGACATATTAAAAAAGAGTTAGCAAATATTTAAATTTTTGCATGGTTTTGTATTTTTACTTTTATAACCTACTATTTTTTTAGACAGACATCAGTCTAAAATATCTTAAAATTGGTTTAGCATTACAGTACAATGGCAAGTAGATTAACTGACGGCATATTGATAAAAAAAATACAGCCTTCACTTGATGCACCAGCTGTTGGCGAAAGGATGCATAAACGAAAAGTAAACATTGGCGCTACTTTCGTCGAACAGTCATAATCTCGCCAACTTACATGAGACAGACAANAAGAGTTAGCAAATATTTAAATTTTTGCATGGTTTTGTATTTTTACTTTTATAACCTACTATTTTTTTAGACAGACGTCAGTCTAAAATATCTTAAAATTGGTTTAGCATTACAGTACAATGGCAAGTAGATTAACTGACGGCATATTGATAAAAAAAATACAGCCTTCACTTGATGCACCAGCTGTTGGCGAAAGGATACATAAACGAAAAGTAAACATTGGCGCTACTTTCGTCGAACAGTCATAATCTCGCCAACTTACATGAGACAGACAATAAATATGGGGTGCAATGTCCTGTTTAAAGTGAACTTCATTTTCGTCTCAAGTTAAATAATGATGAACTGTAGGAGCATGTCCTGATACAATGTTAGTCAGGGCGATATCCGCATAAATAAAGACTATACACTTAAATTTTTGAAGCAGCAAATCCTATACTTGTAGGTGTTCAACTTATTAGCGATATACTTTCGTCACTGAAAATTACGGAATACAGAAATCTGTCGTCCGCAACCGTCCGCTAAGTTTACGCGCAAAATTTCTTATGAGTCACGTTTGCACTATCGATAACGTGTACGTTGTTAATTGTGTCTTGGCAACTTTCTTCACACAGTCACATGTGGATTCTCGCATTCCCGAGATTTATGTCTCATGTTTTCTGATCATGACATTAACACGTCAGATTAATTTATGAATATGTTTTCAAAATTTTGTCATTGCTTAATACGGAAAAATTTAAACTTGATGTTTTATCACATTTAATACAGTCATAGGGAAAATAAGTAATACCTCAACAAGAAGTGTCACTCGGCAGAGGACAATTTTATCATTCCCCTGGTGAACATTTTACTTTGTGCTGCATGGAATGCGAGTAGGTTCTAAAAACAANTTTACTTTGTGCTGCATGGAATGCGAGTAGGCTCTAAAAACTCACCCATTCACTCTTAATAAATTTTTCGTAAATGTAATGAATCATTATTGCATACATGACTGAGAAAGTACGAATGTTAGTTTTTTCCCATACAACCGTGGTATATTTCCTACAGTTGCTCAAGAAAGTTAAATGCATAGCGAAGTTGCCAATTGTGTATAACAGCATTTCTTTATTTACAGCCTTTGAATTTTAGATACTCTGTGGTTTAAAAACTTCCATTTCAGTTTAGGAAGTTTACGGAGTCTTTTTTACAGTGTTCAACTTCGTGTTCAGGCACGAATCGGTTTTGCTTCCCATTGAAATGTGGCTAAATCGTCATAACCTCCTTTCCACTCACTGCTGGAACAGGTCAGGCCGCCCGGCAGGGGGCGTCGCCGTTGAAAAGTCCTCAACTCCCACCGCCGCCGCCGCCGCGTGTCTGACTGGTGGGTCCGAGGCGTTACCTTCTTGCATTCACTCTAGTAAGTGGCCTTTCCAGTGCTTCGTGTGCAGCGAGCACAGAGCACGGCGTCATATCGGACTTCGCTGTTTGGGTGTCTGTCAGGCATGTTAAGGTGCATATACATACGCATTGCGCCATGTTATGCAACATCACGATCGAGCGCGCGAACGCGAACTGCTCAGCTAATATTCCCGCACACCCTATCAAATGTTGCAATGCACAGTTGCAAATGGTGGTGCACCTCGTTTTCCATGAAACGATAGTATCAATTGTTGTATGACCGAGAAAGGAAGATATCTGTACAAACTGCCGCAGGAGCATGCATTTATATACTATTACGCGTCCGCTGCCTTGTNGCCGAGAAAGGAAGATATCTGTACAAACTGCCGCAGGAGCATGCATTTATATACTATTACGCGTCCGCTGCCTTGTCCCGCACGAGCGAGTGCTAGAGGACAGAGTAGTGAAATGATAGCGGGCGGCGAGTCACAAGGGATGTTTGAATGACATGCGAGCTATAATCCAAGATACGAGTTTCTTTTTGCATGCTGCCATGATAAACCTTTTGCGACTCGCGCGCTCCTGACCTACAGCTAATTGAATTTCCGCATTTATCTGACGAATGTTCTGGATTTATGACAGAGTTTCTCTCAGCGTGACTTGGGGTGCGGCGAAACTTCCTGAACCAGCGACAGCGTCGGACCTCCGCGTGGTGTGTTGATGAGTGTCTAGAGTTTGGATGATTGTGCGACCTTGAGTGATAGACGACGAGTGAGAAGAGTAACGACTAGCGAGAGAAGTGACCAGCGGGAGGAAAATCTGCGACTGCGAGCATCGGTGCAGTGAAGGTGCGACTAGCAAGCTGGACTATTGGACTGGATGTGTGAGTGTAAGATATTACAAATGAAGGCAACAGACAGACTGAATATGTGTTAAAGATGAATGCGAGTTAATTTACTATAACCAGAGACATTGAATACTGCACTTACCGAGTACTAAAAAGAGAAATAGTGGAAATAGATAGATTGATGCTGTAAATAATAGCTGTGTGAATAAATTAAAATCATATTCAGTTCTTTTATTTTTGTTAAGACTGCCATCCCTCACGAACTCGAAGCCCCTCAGGCATCTTGTAACAATACATTACAGTCTAAAGAATTGTAAAATGTGGTGGCAAACACAATTATATTCCAGTATGAGTGAGCTTGTGCTACTGAGGGACTTGAAATTCCATTAAGTGGTTTACGTTTATGAGCTTAACTGATTTCGAGTTTCTTCTGGGCCTCCTAGGGCCCAAAATCTCCAGAAGCGACACAGCTTATGGGAAACCAATCATTGTGCATGCCAGATTCGCTGTGATGCTTTGTTTTTATCAGCTGGCGATTCCTACTGCAGTTTGCAATTCTTGTTTATAGACTATCAAAATAAGCTATCAGTGGCATTGTTCCAGATGTCTGCCAAGCAATTGTTGACGTACTAAATGAAATTGTAGCTATTNAAAATAAGCTATCAGTGGCATTGTTCCAGATGTCTGCCAAGCAATTGTTGACGTACTAAATGAAATTGTAGCTATTATTGCAGATGTGTGCCACATAGGTAGTGTGTTTTGTAAGTAATGTTCTACACAATAGTATGTAAACTTAGACAAGTGCATAGTAATGGGGATGTTCAAATGATTGATGTATGGTCTTGTATACAGTGTTGGACACCACCTACGTACTAGGAAAGGNACAAGTGCATAGTAATGGGGATGTTCAAATGATTGATGTATGGTCTTGTATACAGTGTTGGACACCACCTACGTACTAGGAAAGGTGGTAACGTATTCACAATGTTTCTTTTTTACAGACACATGTAGGGGATGTATAATAAGCATTTGTGATACGATTGAAGCATTTTATTAAATTTAATCCGTGTAACTTGATTCCTCTGAGTCAGCTGTAGTTGCAGGAGAACAGACAGAAGGCAGGAGATGGGGACTGTAGCAGTGGCATATGGTGTGGTTGTTCGGTGAGCGAAGCATGGGGCGGCGTAAACTGATGATGATGGGATAGGGATAGGGGGAGGAATTCATGGGTACTGCTGTATCGTAAGCTTCACGATATGCCCTAAAAGGTATTCCACTTATGGTGTACGACACTACGAGAATCGGGGCTGTACTTTGCAAGTTTGCTGCTACAAACCAGCCTAATGCCTCACTTTCATCGGTGTATTCGTTGGCATCCACCTTTGCACAGTCTGTTAGCAGAGAGCGAATGCCTTGTTCATCCTACAGTCGTCTTGCGTTTGTCTTTTCTTGGCTCAAGATGGTGTCGATGAGCATGTGGGTGTGGTTGAGGCTCGTGTAGGTTGGTTGTCATCCTGTGGTAGTTCATCTTATGCTTCCATCTGAAAGTGAAGGACAAAGTACAACTAGATGTACGTGGCACACAACGATTACAATGTACGATCCCTTACACACAAAATACAATGTGAGCATTATCTATCATGGGATATCCCTGTACTGCTCGTACAAATAACTGCAGTTTAAATGTTATACTTCATCAAGTATCTATACAGTCAACGACGTGTGCCTCCATTACAGACACGACCTCAGAAGAATGGCTGTGTGTAGCTGTAGATTATGAAACGACGTGGAACTTTCCACTGCACTTACAAGTATGAATGGATGGAAGACATGTATTTCTTTAGGCTCCAGTTTACGCCAGCAGTGATTTTTACTATTATCAGGGCGATTTTAGTATAGTGTTTTTTGCTGCCGTGGACGCTAACTACAATTTCATTTTCGTGGATGCAGGTTGTAAGGGTCGCATTTCAGATGGTGGGGTGTACCAAAAAACATGCAATTGAAGAAACGTTTGGATGACGGTTCATTGAATCTACCAAGTGTTAGGTCACTACCGCGATGAAATACACACTTACTCTATTTTTTCATCGCTGATTCTGCAATTCCTTTAACAGGGCATATGATGAAACCTTTTCCAGGGCTACACAGTAAAGGCACGCAAGAAATAATATTCAATTACCGCCTAAGCCGCACGTGCTGCATTGTGAAAAACGATTTTGGTATTCTTTCTGCCGTTTTTCGGGTTCTCCGAAAACCGATGTCTTGAGCACCTGAAAAAACTACCTTGATCGTAATGGCATGTGTTCACAATTATTTAAGGAAGAGCAGTTCCTCCACATACACACCACCTGGAACATTTGATTCGGAGAATGATGGTGTGGTCGTTGAAGGAGCATGGAGACAGAGCATGCAGGGTATGACATATCTCCTTCCACTCAAGAGACTACCTGCAAATCATGCACCGAAGGAGTGTTCATCACAGAGGAAGTGGCACAATATTGCTTAAATGATGGTAGAATACCTTGGCAACAAGTATATTCCTAGACATTCTCTCTCTCTCGTTCTCTTTATCTCTGTCGTTCTCTTTATCTCTCTCGTCTCTCTCTCTTGCCCTGTCGCTCGCTCTCTCTCGCCCTCTCTCTCTTGCCCTGTCGCTTGCTCTCTCTCTCCCTCTCTCTCGCTCTCGCTCTCTCTCGCCCTCTCTCGCCCTCTCGCTCTTGCCCTGTCGCTCGCTCTCTCTCTCGCTCTCTCTCTCGCTCTCTCTCGCCCTCTCGCTCTCTCTCGCTCTCTCTCGCTTTCTCTCTCTCGCTTTCTCTCAATGGGTAGGCCCACTAATTGAAATAAACATATTGGTAATGTACGGACAATTCTGTGTATTGTTCGAGATACTATGTGCGTATTGATACGCAGAAGGCAACGAGGCTTTCTAATATTTTGCACGTAACTATTGCAATACTTGTAATGTACGATATGAACTTAATTGTTAATATTAACACAATGCACTAATTCAGTTACNATTTTATTAAATTTAATCCGTGTAACTTGATTCCTCTGAGTCAGCTGTAGTTGCAGGAGAACAGACAGAAGGCAGGTGGTGCAGTCTCTCTATGATATTGTTAAACAGCAGGAGATGGGGACTGTAGCAGTGGCATATGGTGTGGTTGTTCGGTGAGCGAAGCATGGGGCGGCGTAAACTGATGATGATGGGATAGGGATAGGGGGAGGAATTCATGGGTACTGCTGTATCGTAAGCTTCACGAAATGCCTTAAAAGGTATTCCACTTATGGTGTACGACACTACGAGAATCGGGGCTGTACTTTGCAAGTTTGCTGCTACAAACCAGCCTAATGCCTCACTTTCATCGGTGTATTCGTTGGCATCCACCTTTGCACAGTCTGTTAGCAGAGAGCGAATGCCTTGTTCATCCTACAGTCGTCTTGCGTTTGTCTTTTCTTGGCTCAAGATGGTGTCGATGAGCATGTGGGTGTGGTTGAGGCTCGTGTAGGTTGGTTGTCATCCTGTGGTAGTTCATCTTATGCTTCCATCTGAAAGTGAAGGACAAAGTACAACTAGATGTACATGGCACACAACGATTACAATGTACGATCCCTTACACACAAAATACAATGTGAGCATTATCTATCATGGGATATCCCTGTACTGCTCGTACAAATAACTGCAGTTTAAATGTTATACTTCATCAAGTATCTATACAGTCAACGACGTGTGCCTCCATTACAGGCACGACCTCAGAAGAATGGCTGTGTGTAGCTGTAGATTATGAAACGACATGGAACTTTCCACTGCACTTACAAGTATGAATGGATGGAAGACATGTATTTCTTTAGGCTCCAGTTTACGCCAGCAGTGATTTTTACTATTATCAGGGCGATTTTAGTATAGTGTTTTTTGCTGCCGTGGACGCTAACTACAATTTCATTTTCGTGGATGCAGGTTGTAAGGGTCGCATTTCAGATGGTGGGGTGNTGCTGCCGTGGACGCTAACTACAATTTCATTTTCGTGGATGCAGGTTGTAAGGGTCGCATTTCAGATGGTGGGGTGTACCAAAAAACATGCAATTGAAGAAACGTTTGGATGACGGTTCATTGAATCTACCAAGTGTTAGGTCACTACCGCGATGAAATACACACTTACTCTATTTTTTCATCGCTGATTCTGCAATTCCTTTAACAGGGCATATGATGAAACCTTTTCCAGGGCTACACAGTAAAGGCACGCAAGAAATAATATTCAATTACCGCCTAAGCCGCACGTGCTGCATTGTGAAAAACGATTTTGGTATTCTTTCTGCCGTTTTTCGGGTTCTCCGAAAACCGATGTCTTGAGCACCTGAAAAAACTACCTTGATCGTAATGGCATGTGTTCACAATTATTTAAGGAAGAGCAGTTCCTCCACATACACACCACCTGGAACATTTGATTCGGAGAATGATGGTGTGGTCGTTGAAGGAGCATGGAGACAGAGCATGCAGGGTATGACATATCTCCTTCCACTCAAGAGACTACCTGCAAATCATGCACCGAAGGAGTGTTCATCACAGAGGAAGTGGCACAATATTGCTTAAATGATGGTAGAATACCTTGGCAANATCATGCACCGAAGGAGTGTTCATCACAGAGGAAGTGGCACAATATTGCTTAAATGATGGTAGAATACCTTGGCAAGAAGTATATTCCTAGACATTCTCTCTCTCTCTCTCTCGTTCTCTTTATCTCTGTCGTTCTCTTTATCTCTCTCTCTCTCTCTCGTTCTCTTTATCTCTGTCGTTCTCTTTATCTCTCTCGTCTCTCTCTCTTGCCCTGTCGCTCGCTCTCTCTCGCCCTCTCTCTCTTGCCCTGTCGCTCTCTCTCTCTCGCCCTCTCTCTCGCCCTCTCCCTCTCTCTCTCGCTATCTCCCCCTCACGTTCTCTCTCTCGCGTTCTCTCTCTCGCTTTCTCTCTCTCGCTTTCTCTCAATGGGTAGGCCCACTAATTGAAATAAACATATTGGTAATGTACGGACAATTCTGTGTATTGTTCGAGATACTATGTGCGTATTGATACGCAGAAGGCAACGAGGCTTTCTAATATTTTGCAAGTAACTATTGCAATACTTGTAATGTACGATATGAACTTAATTGTTAATATTAACACAATGTACTAATTCAGTTACNAGTAACTATTGCAATACTTGTAATGTACGATATGAACTTAATTGTTAATATTAACACAATGTACTAATTCAGTTACCGAACAGTTACTGTGGTAATGGGGTACTGCAACTACTACTATCATTCGTTGGATCCTTTCATTATGTTAATTATGTGTGGTATTTACTGCAACTGAAACTGTACTGGACGTGTTCCGTGGTGCGTCTCTGTCCCAAAGGAACAGCAGATGCTTGTAGGCATACCAGGCAGGCTCATGTGTGTCTTGTGTTACTGTAAGTGATGTATTTCATTTATGCATGTCTACACTACATATTGTACATTACTGTGTAATTGTAATGTTGATAACTTACCTTTACCTGTTACTTTACTTTTCATCTTTTTTGCCTTCTCGCGCCTACACTTTTCATTCTCTTCTGACATTCCTCGGCTGCCACGCCCAATTCACTTGATATCTCGTTCCAGGCATCTTTTTTACTAGCCTGTTGTAATGGTTCGTATTGGATGGGCACCATATCACTTCCTTCCTCTGGTGCTACTCAATTTCAGCGCAGATGCCTCACTTGACTCCATGATTTAGTGTACTTCTCACAGCTCTGGTGCAGACTCAACTGACGTTCCACATACATCGTAGGTGCGCACATGCGCGTGCAGAGTTCCGTTCACATTATGTGCAATTCCTTTTGGTCATTCGCGGAAATACCGACTTTCGGATGGAACAGGGTGCGCCGCGCGCCATAGAGTAAGTAAGGTGGTATATCAGGAGTGGACAATGCCATGTTAATTAACCAACGAACCACTAAATGGGGACGTTGAAGGCAGGTGACATCGTAATAACAAATTTGAAATTTACAGGTTGGCTACACCGCCAGGCAGCTGTTTTGTTCCTGGCATCACCCGTTAGGGAGTGTAGCAGTCGATTATCTTTTTTTNTTGGCTACACCGCCAGGCAGCTGTTTTGTTCCTGGCATCACCCGTTAGGGAGTGTAGCAGTCGATTATCTTTTTTTTTCTCGTTGCCTGCTAGATGCGTTGGTGTCGTGCTCTATTGCCATATAAAGTACCATCACTTTTAAAAACNTTGGCTACACCGCCAGGCAGCTGTTTTGTTCCTGGCATCACCCGTTAGGGAGTGTAGCAGTCGATTATCTTTTTTTCTCGTTGCCTGCTAGATGCGTTGGTGTCGTGCTCTATTGCCATATAAAGTACCATCACTTTTAAAAACNCTTTTTTTCTCGTTGCCTGCTAGATGCGTTGGTGTCGTGCTCTATTGCCATATAAAGTACCATCACTTTTAAAAACGTTTAGATGAACTCAAAAAATTTTGGGGTTGCGGGGATTCGATCTTGCCAACTTTGTATTAAGAAGCAAACCCCTTACCGTCTGAGCTACGAAACTTTGTTGAGAATATTCGTCTGTAAAAGGCATTTTATACTAATTACTAATTTATTACCTAGCGCACACTTTACTTATACAAGATGTTTAAGAATAACATGTCGAAATTCAAACCACAGCACAAAAAATCTTAGTAACAAAATGTTGGGAAAATTCATCTAGTATTTTTAAATTTAATTTAATTTGAAGTTAGGCACAACAACGCCTGGAGTCAGCAGCTACACATACCTACATATGTTCACAAGTTGCATATCACAAAGTCGAACGGAATCTTTTACAGTGGCTCGCAGTGAAAGTGGTACACCTAGTACGAACTGACATTAGATTGAAAATTACCGGTAACCCAGTTTATGTAATGCATAGCATATCCAGCTTTTAGGGTCTATAAAGAAACGCATCATTTGTATGATTTTAACTGCATAAAATGGAAAACACTAAAATAACTGCAGATTTATCGCCACAGTGAAAGTGGTACACTGCCCAANACCACTCGTACCTTCATTCTGCGCATGAAGGCAGCATTACATTAAAGTAAGCTTTCGTAGATCAATATGTGCAAGAGGTCAGACGTCTGTGGCGGCGAGAAAGCTGGTCATTTTGCATTATCAAGGGGTAAATCTCTGCGCGAGATCGGCAATATTGTAAATCGCAATCATTCTACTGTGCAAAATATCGTTCGTCGCTTTGGTCAGTGTAATATAATAGAGAACAAAGAGAAGCGTAGGTCCAGAAAAATATTAACTGCATTAGACGAGCGATGGATTCTACGTCCAATAAAGATGAATCCTGCGTTAAGGCACCAAAACTTGCCAAGAAAGCAGAAGTCGTNGAGCGATGGATTCTACGTCCAATAAAGATGAATCCTGCGTTAAGGCACCAAAACTTGCCAAGAAAGCAGAAGTCGTGTTGGGGAAAAAAGTCTGCCCAAGAAACCGTGAGGAGAGTCCTTCGTAGAGAGGACTTCAATGGTCGAGTAGCGCGCATTAAACCATACATCAGCAAGATGAACAAACGTCTCAGGTTCCATTTTGCCACAGATCACGCTGATAAATCTGTNGCATTAAACCATACATCAGCAAGATGAACAAACGTCTCAGGTTCCATTTTGCCACAGATCACGCTGATAAATCTGTTGACTACTGTAAAACACTAAAATTTACAAATGAAAGTAAATTCAGTGTGTTGGNGAGCGATGGATTCTACGTCCAATAAAGATGAATCCTGCGTTAAGGCACCAAAACTTGCCAAGAAAGCAGAAGTCGTCTTGGGGAAAAAAGTCTGCCCAAGAAACCGTGAGGAGAGTCCTTCGTAGAGAGGACTTCAATGGCCGAGTAGCGCGCATTAAACCATACATCAGCAAGATGAACAAACGTCTGAGGTTCCATTTTGCCACAGATCACGCTGATAAATCTGTTGACTACTGTAAAACACTAAAATTTACCGATGAAAGTAAATTCAGTGTGTTGGCATCGGATGGGAAGGCCAGTGTCTGGCGTAAGCCAAACACGGAGCTTGCAGAAAGAAATCTTCGGCCGACGGTGAAACACGGGGGTGGGTCCGTGATGGTATGGGGTTGCATGGCGGCTTCGACTATGGGGAAACTACATTTCAAAGATAGTACTATGGATCAAGATGTGTATTTGGACATATTGAGGAAAGAACTGACACCGATCGCGGAGAAATTAGACNAGATAGTACTATGGATCAAGATGTGTATTTGGACATATTGAGGAAAGAACTGACACCGATCGCGGAGAAATTAGACTTGTGGGATTGTTTCACGTTCTACCAGGATGACTCGAAACATAGGCCCATAAGGTACGCATGTGGTTACTCTATAATTGCCCCCATGTACCCGATACCCCTCCACACTTCCCAGAAATCAATGCCATTGGAAATTTGTGGAGTGTATTAAAAGAAAACATCCGCAAAGATCCCATATATAACCAGAATGACGTCAACATTGTCCTTCAAACGGAATGGGATAAGATTGCGCCCTCCTATTGTGAAAGGTTGGTTCGATATATGCCAGATAGGCTTAAGGAGATGAAAATGAACTGTGGTCGTCACACTAGCTACTAACTGTCCACATATGTCCTTCAACGACAGGACATATACAGACTGTACCATTTTCATTGTCGTGTACATCTTGACCTCAGATGTGTAGTTTGTTGTTGTAAATGTATACATTATTTTGTGAAAATATTTTCTTTTTGTATCTGTTGTATGATGAATCCAAACGACTTGTTTTACAACTATGAAATATCATATGATAGTTGTACCACTGTCACTGAGAATCACTGTAGCTGCGATGGAAACGTATTCTCGCATGTAGACGATCGCGCCAATTCCGGTCGCCTTCATGATATGCAACTTGTGTACGCAGGTACGCAAAGCTGCGGACTTCAGGGGTTATGACTAAATTCAAATTAAATTTTTAAGTACTTGATGAATTTCGACATGTTNCGCAAAGCTGCGGACTTCAGGGGTTATGACTAAATTCAAATTAAATTTTTAAGTACTTGATGAATTTCGACATGTTCAAAAACACATTACATATCGAAACATTTGCATGCCACCTTCTGCATAGAAATAAAAAAAATAAAAAATGTTTAGCAGAACAGTGATATATGCGGGATTGGCCATTTATTAAAGCCAAATATTACTATTGTTATTCAATCAATAAATTGAGACGTAAAAAAAAGGAACTGGTCATTTATTTTAATCGTTTAGTCTTCGCCTAAAACTTACTCGTGTGTTATTAAAACTTGAAATTGATATTAGTTATATTATTATATAATTGTGTCCTATCTATTATGTACAACGAAAAATCATCATTTTTCTTTGATAAATTTTTTTTTGTTTACAATGTTTTCGGTGTGCACCCCCTGCCACGCCGTGCACCAAATAGTACAGCTTGACGTTGCATGCATACCGTCATGTTGCACGAACGTGTTGCATTGCACGGCGGCGCAGCACACTTTACTTAGCTGCCCGCGCATAGTTTCCTCGTACCCACGGACACGTGACCTCGCATTGCTCGTACAAACGCGCACCAGTGGAAAGGCACCTTTACCTTCGTGCGGCATCGCCACGATCGCTTTTGCGTCATGTCATCTTTACGATAACACACCGGGAAAAATTATGCTATTAACTTATAGTCTTACGAGGGAATGGCGAGAATGAAGGACATATTCGAGATCATGTGGTACGCGTCAAGAGCCCACAGTCTAAAGGAAAGTAATGTTTTTACAGCAGTGTTTTAAGCATACACATCCCCCATCATAATAAGTATCCGAAATTCGCTGGTCCAATCCTGTAAATATCTTAATATTTTGTTTATTGTTTATGCATGTGCCGCAGCGGCCTTGCACAATTCACCCCGGGCCTAACAAGGGTTAGTGTAGCGCGCATCGAATAAGGATCGGATCTGGACCTGGGCAGTGCTTTTTAGTGGCGTCCTTCGTATTGTTATGCACCGACTAATGCACGAGACGCGAGCTCCGTGCGTGGTCCGGCTCTGTAGGGGGTGACCCACCTCGACCCTCCCCCCAGGCAGACCCGCTCGTTACCCCGTTGCTCCCCCGGGTCAGCCGGGGAATGATTGACAGCGGCGACCTGGCTGGCGTCACAGCCGCTCCTACAAATCTGCTGTAGAAGTCGACGATATTAGAGGATGCGGAGGAATATATGGTTATTATTTAATTGGCAATAAATGTTTACAGAATTCAAAACTAGCCAATGAATTTTTAAAAAACATTGATTTTCAAGCAATTTTTTAAAATATTTTGATGCAAACTAGTTCCAAAATTGACATTCGGTGCAGTGGCAAAATTGACATTCGGCGCTCTCTGTCACTCCTAAGCATGGTAATCTTTTAACAGTTATTAAAGTCAATGAATGCGTACCCTCCGCCTACTAACTAAAGAGCGGCTTTTCTTACGTTTACCTTCTTGGTGGGCAATAACTATAAAATAAATCCGGTGTATATTATTTTGTGTTTAGTACCGTGACTGCTANGTTTACCTTCTTGGTGGGCAATAACTATAAAATAAATCCGGTGTATATTATTTTGTGTTTAGTACCGTGACTGCTAAAGCGGTACCCATCTTCCGATAGTGCCAAACCAGTGATAGTTCGAAGCCCGGTATAAGGAAAGGGCCCCGTTGTTTTTTAAAGCATATATCCGAACCTGTATGGCGTTATTATTTCCCTGTTTTTGCGTAGAACGTACCTTACCAGATTGCATTTGATTTGATTTTCTTCGCGCCTTGCCCTCCGATCGTGGTGCCAGTAACCTTGACTTGCCTGCGATCAATGACAGAGTGCGGCAGCAATCGGACGAGGGAGCAGCTAGACCGCAGGTTAGTGGCGGTACGCGAATAATCGGTTGACGCGACTGTACCCGGCGCAGCACCGGATCCAGACGTCCTTCGTGCCTCGGCTCCGAGCGGCTTCGCTGAAGTTCTTCGCTCGCCGAGTAAAAACTTTCTGAAAAAAGTGTCTCTAGAGTAGGCGGAGAGTGAGTGCTAGCGGTGAGGGCTAGCGGTTTTATTCACGTTCCAAGAGTCGGGTCTAGACAGCCGCGGAACGTTATTGCCTCTTTGTATCATCATCGTATTCGTTTATTGCCTCCTTCCACCTCGCGGCCGAAGAGGAAGCCGTCCAGGCGCGAGGCAAGAAGTAAACGCTGAACTCGGGACGTTACACTATGCAAATGAGCGGACAGTTAAAAATGTTTTCGTCTAGCGATAACGCAACACGGTTTCGTGGNCGGGACGTTACACTATGCAAATGAGCGGACAGTTAAAAATGTTTTCGTCTAGCGATAACGCAACACGGTTTCGTGGTGCAGATCAGGCGTGACGGAACGTGGAAATCGTTTGTTGTGCTTGAATGTAAACATTTTTGGCACAAAGATGTTGATCTTGGGTGTTACGGTGCCAGTTCCACTGCTTAGCACAAACCACTTTTAATTATGATGTATGCATTTAAAATAGAGATAGAAATTTGAAACACACACGTACGTTTTAAATTCAAATGTTACTTTCAAATATGCAGTAGGTATTCTCTCATGTATGACTTTCAAATGTAAACATGCCTTTCAAATTAACACAATTTATTAATACGTATAAGAGATTTTAGTTAGACTCGTGAGAATTTAAAAAAATAAATAAAAAGGTAAGGATTTTAATTGGAAATTTAGGAATTCTGTACACACACATGCGTATACAAGTATTTTCGAGAGTGATGTTGCGCCTTAAAAATTATTCACCTTTGTTGAATGAATTGTAACTGGAGATTATAGGGTGTTTTCGTGATGATAAGTCCAACTTTAAAGAATGATGGACAAAATAAGCGCCACGAGATAGGGAATGGTGGGTCGGACATGTCTTAGTCAAAAGGTATAGGCGAAAAACGTGGCTACGCGAAATTGGTACATCCTGTACTGATTTTATTGACAACTTCATACATACCACGATGGAATGAATAAGTTTTACAGAAGATGTTCAGAATGGTAGTCCCCAGCGTCGATGCAGGCATGACAGCGTCGCAAGAGGTTCTGTCGCATTCGCTGTAACATCGCGGGCGACGTTCTATTGACATCACAGGCAGCAAGGATTCTTGTCAGCAGGTCTTCTTCATTAAGTACCGGTGTCGCGTAGACAAGAATTTTTGCGTGACCCCACAGGATAACATAATTCGGGGTGAAATGAGGCGAACGCGCTGGCCACGAAACAGGACCTCCTCTTCCTATCCACCTTTGCGGGTGCAGCTTGTGAAGAACTTACCAGCACTAGCTGCAAAGTGGGCTGGGGCCCCATAATGGTGCACCCACATGTGTTGACGGACAGTAAGTGGGACATCCTCCAACAATTCGGGGAGTATGTCTCTCAAACATCCTGTACACTGGTGCTGTAAGGCGGCGCGGAAGAAAATTTGGTCGTTTTAGATTATGCCCACATGTAGTACAGTATGTTCCAATTTCGCTTCCGGTGCAAAAAGCGCATATTGTTTTGACTAAAACATTTCAGGCCCACCGTTCCCTATCTCATTTAGTTTTTTTTTTGCCCTCCGTCATCCTTACAGTTTGACTTATTTCGAAAATATGGTGTATACCGGATGTATGTGAACANGTTTTTTTTTGCCCTCCGTCATCCTTACAGTTTGACTTATTTCGAAAATATGGTGTATACCGGATGTATGTGAACAACGCCGACAAACTACGGCAAGTTATTCCGAACGAAAATGTAAGATTAAAACTTTTGTGCCACTTTGCTCTAAAATGATTATTGGGGGAGCTATGCGCCCCCAATAGTAGATTTTTGAAATGATTTTAGTTAAAAATATCAAAAAGTACTTGCGATTAAGTAACANGCTATGCGCCCCCAATAGTAGATTTTTGAAATGATTTTAGTTAAAAATATCAAAAAGTACTTGCGATTAAGTAACAAGTCTGCGAATAGTGATTTATATAACTGAGCATCTACACCTCCCAAAACGCGGTTGGTAATATCACCCTCCATCATTAAGTAAATGGCAGTCGCCACCCTAAGCTTGCATGCAACTTTNGCTATGCGCCCCCAATAGTAGATTTTTGAAATGATTTTAGTTAAAAATATCAAAAAGTACTTGCGATTAAGTAACACGTCTGCGAATAGTGATTTATATAACTGAGCATCTGCACCTCTCAAAACGCGGTTGGTAATATCACCCTCCATCATTAAGTAAATGGCAGTCGCCACCCTAAGCTTGCATGCAACTTTNCCAAAACGCGGTTGGTAATATCACCCTCCATCATTAAGTAAATGGCAGTCGCCACCCTAAGCTTGCATGCAACTTTGTAACAATAAGCTGTAAGCGATTTGTTGGAAGACGAATTATGAATCAGCACGTCTGAATTAACTTTCATGCGGAAGTTTCAAACAGAAGGTGAGTGGCCTACACCACTTTGCATTTGACTGCACGATAAGGTAGTGACAGCCTGATAGCAAGTGCCGTAAATACGGCCTGCAACTAGTCGTGTGCTAGGCGTGTGGCTAAATTAATAGGTTAGAGCACTTTTGTAAATGTACAAGTTTGTAATGTTTCACTACATTAGTTTACTACAGTATTATCTGCCCTGTGGAAGTTAAAACGTATTTACTAACGTGTTCTCTTGACGGTGCATAATACATCAACGTGCCATCATCATTTGTGAATATAACTCATCCGGACTCATGCATAGCACACGGTTCTTTTTTCACTTTAAATTACAACGAACGCTATTAGTTTTTCATTCGCTTATCGAATTCACCTGAGAGTGTTCCGACTAGGCGACCTTTTATGTTAATTTGAACGTGATGATTCATAATTTGTGTTTCAAATCGTTGACAAATTGTTGTTACAAAGTTTAATGCAAACATAGGGCGGCAATCCCCATTTACCCACGGGAAAAAAATGGGTCAGTGAGATATTAACCGCGTTTTCAGAGGTGTAAGATCTCCGTTACACAAATCACTATTCACCTGCTTGTTAATTAATCGCCAGTATTTTCTTATATTTTTACCTACAAGCATTTCAAATCTCTACTTTTGGGGACGCATGCTCACTTCCCATAAGTTTTCGTGCTATATTTTCGTACGGAATAACATGCCGGAGTTTGTCGGTGTTGTCCACATACACTCTTTATAAATGGAGACACAGATATTTGGAGAGGCGAATTCTGAAGTCAATACGAATATTCGATGCAAATATAAAAATATTGTTACAAGACGCCAGAGGGGCGTATCCGAGTTCGTGAGAGATGGAGGTCTTAATAAAATTAGAGAACTAAATTAGATTTTTAATGTATTAACACAGCTATTATTTACATTACACTATTTATCTCCGATATTATTATTATTATTNTAAATTAGATTTTTAATGTATTAACACAGCTATTATTTACATTACACTATTTATCTCCGATATTATTATTATTATTATTCTCAGTGAGCGCAGTATGTAATGAAAGTTCTTATCAAGGTTCCTACCTCTCAAGACCTCTNTATTATTATTATTATTCTCAGTGAGCGCAGTATGTAATGAAAGTTCTTATCAAGGTTCCTACCTCTCAAGACCTCTTTAAGAGTAGTCGCCCAAATCTCTCACTCAACTCGCATTAATGTCCCTAATTGGTTACATAATCATTTACACATATTCAATATGTATATTGCAATCATTCCAAGTATTACACTAACGCATCCAGTTCAGTAGTCCCGCCCGTCAGTTACTTTCTCCGCTGTACCGATGCACGCAGTCCGCAGTTTTAAGGTTGCACAATCCTAAAAACTCTAAACTGTCAGCTCGGGGGTCTGTCGCCGCTTAAGTAGTCTCGCTGGCCAGATGCAGAAGGTTACTCGCACCCCGAATCTCGTCGAGAGAGGCTAGAGCAATGACCAGAACATTCTTTCAAAGTTAACCCCATTAATTCAATCTGCTGAAGGTTAGGGGCGCTTGAGTCTCGATAGGCCAAACGCGGTGGCTTGCCTTTGTACGATTCTCACATCACTCTGTCCTTGTCACATTGTTTCCTCGTAAGAGTGGGTATGGGACAAGGTAAGCGATGCGGACCAGCAACATGTAACAATATGCATGGCAGAGAATAAATAAGACAAGAACCAGTGGTGGGGAGGGAGAAAATATAAACTGCTACATATAATTGTAACTGGAAGACGACGAATAGAAATAAAGGTGCTGAATCAGCTAATCGGAATCCGACGTTCATAAGACCGACGTAACTTATGCCGCCAGTGATCAGAGCGTTATGTTACCTGTGTGTCATGCATTTGTTCGAAATTTTTTTAAATTATAATGGAATATTTTTGTATTTACTGGATGACAGTTGAGCTTCCTTCGCAAGGTTGGAAGAAGATGTATAGGACAGCGAATAATGGGATTAAGAAACAAAACGGACGTAGACGACGTGCTCTGCCCCCCTTCCCACCCACGACACAATAAAAAATAATAAATATGAATAATCTAGATTCACATGTGTCAGTGCTGGAACTTGATCCCAGTGGTTAGAAGCTGGTGGCAGTGATCCGTGGGGACGCGAGGATAAATTAACAAGTAGCGCGAGTAGTGTGGTTTGGTATGTTTAAACGCAGTGTCTTGACAGGGAGCCTGGGAGCCAGAAGCTTGTTATGAAAACGCAAACTTCATGCGTTTGCATTCCGCTTCGATGGTGGCCATCTTAGCATCCAGTGCCAAAATTCCAAAATTTTATTATTTTTCAAAATAACACTTTCAAAAGTCCTCAACATTTCAAAAGATTAAAAATGTATTAAATATTTCAAAAGTTAAAATTTTTTAACATTTAAAAAGTTCAAATAAATTTCTCGGGCATTCCCTGGCGGCTATGTTTGTTCGTGGCTCCCTAAGAAAATGCCGTCTTCTTCAGCATCGTGTTTACGCTTTTGCTTTGCCGATGCAGTTACTTCATCATAGTCAGTAGAATATGTATATTTCACATCATCACCAGCGGACTTTCGGTCACACTTTCGTGCTGGATAGTTGTAACATCCTTGTTTTTCATCTTACGTCTTAGCAATACATGTTTGTTGTATACATCGTTGGACGATTGGTATGGTTTGCACTCTTCATAGTACATGTCTGCGACCGTCGTATTTCCTTCTTCACAGATTGTTTTGGAACTTGCTGCATGCCCGGATAATGTTATGGGCAATGGAACAATCAATAGTTTACACAATTAATTAGTATGATGGCCAGCCATTGTATTTTCTTGCGTCAATAAGTTCAATGCTTGCTGTCTTGAGCCAAGTAAAGGTGTGTTACCTTTACATATAGCAGTATGTCTCTTTAGATTGTCACTTCTACCAAATGTCGCGCCACACACATCACATGATAGTATTCTGGAGGCCGGTTTCTTTTGACACTCACTCTGTTCATGTCGTCGTGCATTGCAACTTTTACTGAAGGTCTTGCCACAGTAACTGCATTG
>NQII01000548.1:212460-227439 GCA_002778355.1 Clitarchus hookeri | reverse complement strand
GTGTGTGTGTGTGTGTGTGTGTGTGTCGCCTCGGTACAAACGTATTTCTCGGTGGAGCCGCGCACATCATGTGTGGTAAATTACTCGTCTGGGGCTATCAGTGTTTAAAAACAATTTCTCGAAGACGTCGCCAATGCCTGGGGCGTTAATAATTTTAATCATACTATTTTACATATTTTTTTTATATATTTCCGAAACTCACATTGGGGCTGGGATGTGTGTAAAAACGATTTTCTAAGCATTGTATCAGTTAGTATCTTGTTAAGCGTCGTGGAAGCAAGACCGACAACGGACGGGGTCTCATGTATGTAAGTGTGTGTGCATGAATTTTTTTTTGCGTTCTGACTGCAGTCGTGAGCGTACAGCATATGTAAAACGTATTTATCGGGAGGAGGTGTCGCGCACAGCCGGGCTGTTGCAAAACCAATCATCATACTACTTTACATATTATTTTTAATATTTCCGAACCTCGCATCGGGCTGTGTGCAGCAAAAGAAAAATACTATTACTTAAAATATATATTTCCATCGCTCACGCCACGCTGTTACTAATCACCGTATTTCTCTTGGCGATTCGGGGACCCCAGGTTTTTTTCATGGCAGGGTCCTGGGACTGTAACGGAAACATTTATTATTTAAACAAATTTTTTGAATTACTTTTCCAGCGTTGCCCACGCATATATATATAATGTGAGTGTGTGTGTGTGTGTGTGTCGTATCAGTAAAAACTTATTTCTCGGCGGGAGCACGCACATCCTGTGTGGAAAATCACTCGTTGCCTGGGGCTATGGGCGTCGATGCTGGGACACGCTTCACCGTGTCACCCAGGATGCGCGTCGTCGTCTATCCCCCTTCACCGCGGCACCCCTCGCTATTGAATGCGGGAGCGTGACGGGAAGAGACTGAGAAAATTTGGGAAGACTCGGAGAAAACCCTTTAGCATGGAATGCAAGATCATGAAGAAGGAACCAGTCGCGGCAACATGGCAGGGGATTTGGGTAGACTCTGAGAAAACCCCTCAATCCCTAAAAAGGTGTCATTCCTCTATATTGTGGGGCCATGTGTTATGGAATGTAAGAGCATAGTGTTTGATGTGTCGTCTATCCTATGCATCAGGGATTTTTGGGCAGACTCAGAGAAAACCCCTCAATCCCTCACTGCCCAAAAAGGAGTATTCCTCCATATTGTGTGGTCATGTGTAATGGAATGTAAGAGCATAGTTTTTGACATTTCGTCTATCGTATGCATCGGGGATTTTTGGGCAGACTCGGAGAAAACCCCTCAATCCCTCATTGCTCAAAAAGTAGTTATTCCTCCATATTGTGGGGTCATGCCTGAGGCTATGTCATGGCGTTGTGGCAGGCATCTCTGAAGAGCATGGTGTATATATATAATGGAGGACTTTATGTATAATAAGATTTGGGAAGACTCTGAGATAACCCTCCCGGCTTAACATGCAAGAGCATGAAGTAATTCATCTCGTAGGAAGGACAATGCAACGGTACTTGTGACGTTACCAATAAATATAAATATATATATTGTCATAGGAATCAATAACGATTATTATTATTATTTAAACATGCAAGGCTCAGGCATATTTGTGTATTCGCGTGACCGCTAACTTGCACTCTATCCGCTGCATCACCATGGCACCCCCGTGGTGGGCGTTGCTGTAAAGAGCTGTCAGCCCGAGGCTATGTCATGGAGCGTGAAGTTTTTTACATGTGCTCGGTCTCCTCACTTGGGACACACCTGCCCTCCCCTGTGAATGCACGAGCATGAAATTTAACTTGCCCTCCCCTGTGAATGCAAGAGCGTGAAGTTTTAACATGCACCCTATCCATTGCATCACCACGGTACCCCTTGCTATGGAATGTGAGAGCGTGAAGTTTAACATGTCCTCTATCCATTGCATCACCTCGGCACCCCTTGAATGCCAGAGCGTGACATAACGACTGGGCATTGTCTTAGGGAGTCACAACCAACATAGCCGCCGACTGGGCATTGTCTTAGGGAGCCTTGAACAAACATAGCTGGTAAGGAATGTTCGAGGGAAATTTTATTTTGAAACTTTTGAAATGTTAAATTTTTAACTTTTGAAATATTTAATGCATTTTTTAAACTTTTGAAATGTTGAAGACTTTTAAAAGCGTTATTTCGAAAAAAATAATTTTGAAAATAATTTTTTTTTTTAATTTTGGCATTGGCTGCCAAATGTCTGCCGTCGAAGCGGAATGCAAACGCATGAAGTTTGCATTTTCATAACAAGCTTCTGGCTCCCAGGCTCCCTGTCAAGACGCTTCGTTTAAACATACCAAGCCACACTACTAGCGCGTATATCTGCTGTCATCTTCCTTTCCTTGCGGACGGGCGAGGAACGTAACAAGAGTTGTATCAGTTGGCGCAGGTACAATATTGTGTTGGCGAATCGTTGCATCTGCAGTTATGCTGCCTGTAGAAGGTAAAAGCAGTCTTATGAGGCAGCCACAAAGGCAAAACGAGCATAGGTTGTACTTCCCAAGCCCTGAAGGGTAATGCGCAATAATTGCGAATGGGCGGTGACTAGCAATGTGGTTGCCGACGTACGAGTACTTCTGCAACGGGNTTAATGCATTTTTTAAACTTTTGAAATGTTGAAGACTTTTAAAAGCGTTATTTCGAAAAAAATAATTTTGAAAATATTTTTTTTTTTAAATTTTGGCATTGGCTGCCAAATGTCTGCCGTCGAAGCGGAATGCAAACGCATGAAGTTTGCATTTTCATAACAAGCTTCTGGCTCCCAGGCTCCCTGTCAAGACGCTTCGTTTAAACATACCAAGCCACACTACTAGCGCGTGTATCTGCTGTCATCTTCCTTTCCTTGCGGACGGGCGAGGAACGTAACAAGAGTTGTATCAGTTGGCGCAGGTACAATATTGTGTTGGCGAAGCGTTGCATCTGCAGTTATGCTGCCTGTAGAAGGTAAAAGCAGTCTTATGAGGCAGCCACAAAGGCAAAACGAGCATAGGTTGTACTTCCCAAGCCCTGAGGGGTAATGCGCAATAATTGCGAATGGGCGGTGACTAGCAATGTGGTTGCCGACGTACGAGTACTTCTGCAACGGGNGGGGTAATGCGCAATAATTGCGAATGGGCGGTGACTAGCAATGTGGTTGCCGACGTACGAGTACTTCTGCAACGGGATTTCAGTCTGTAGTGTTGGCCTACTTGTGAACGAGGCTGCTGTAATTGACCTAATTGCGGCTGTGAGGTGGACGGAGCCAGAGTAGTGTACACGTCTTACCGTTCACCCAAGACTACTTTGATTCAGCCGAAATTGTAGGTTAATTTTGGTTTGCGCAGTTGGCCAATCATTGCAGTTAGCTGCAGTTGGTCAATCATTGCAACCCCATTGGCAAGTACATTGAACATTGAAATGAAACATCTTGGAAATAACTTGCGATATTGGGCTCGTTTTCGACGTGAAGTAATGTGCTACGGCACCTACCGACGTTCCTTCGGCGGATGCAGGTATCAAAGAAGAATGCGGGCTTCTGGAAATTTGTACAGAGTAAACTACTGTGAAGACACATTCGCGATGATACTAGCAGTGTTTTACACCTTTGTAACGAGAGTTGTGTTAAGATATGGCGAAGATAGGTTGTTAGGTAGGTGAGTAGGGCTTTACATCTTGTCGAAAGCAAGGTCATTAGAGACGAAGCAAGTTGCTCAGTGAAGCAGGAGCGAGGAAGCCTGTAGTAAGGAACAATCTCAGTATTCGCCTGGAGTGATTTCGAGAAACCGTGGAAAACCGGGTATCGAACTCAGGTCCTCTCGATCGCGAGTCCGAAGGTTTACAACTCCACCACCACACGTAAGTCAGCACGTGCCTTCAGCGACACTTAGGCCTCGACTCCGTACCCGCACGCCAGCACGGCGACTTAGGCTTACGACATATGTATATTTATTGTGTGCATTATCTTACTGATCAAAACTTCGACTTGCAGGGTGAGAAGGTGAGGCTATGTACATCGAAGAAATGCAGTTGCATTCGACTGGAGTGAGAATGAATATATCACTTGTCCAGTGCAGTCGGTAGGATCTAACCAGGCGCCCTCCTTACTTATGCGAAGTCTTGGGATATTAAAAGGATCTTATGCCCTGTTTTTTCAGTTATCTGGGCTATCTCTATATGTGTACAAGAACATTGTTACAGCGTTTGTGGGAAACACTGCCACTGGTAGCAGATCTGACAGTCTCTTTTTTTTGTGTACACAGGAAAGTTAGCAACGTGTAGTTTATTTACATTTAGGGTCAGTTGCATAGTACTTCAATAAATATTGGCCGCCAAAGCGAAGATGACGGCTGTTCCGATTAGTCCTTTAATGAATATATTAGTGAAACGGATATTCAAAATTGTTGATAGTGGACGCGGCCATCTTTGCTTGCACCCGCACCCGAATTCTCATAGGGAATGGGGAGGCTTTAATTTTGCAATACGGTCCTAATTTGTCATTCACGTACTGTCGTGTTTTAGACCTATTACTAGTATTTTTTTTTATAAAACTAAAAATCTAATATTTTCTGTTGAAAACACATACAAAAGGAAGGTGCTGTAAATATATGTTAATTAGCCATTACGCTTTACTTATAAAAGCGTTTCTTTCGTATTTGTTTTTTTTTCTTACTGTACCAAATATTAACACCCGTGGAAAGAAACATTGCAATATATTACTGACTAATCACATTGTGTCCCAATAACGTAATTTCCGTGTATTCATCCGTTCCAAATACGAATATATTCAATGGCAAGTGTTTCAGAGATGCGAGAGTAACCTGCAAAAACTTGGTCACCAACGTTTTTTTTGTTATGTAGTTGAGAGCAACTACATTTATGTATTTGACATACTTATAAATAAAATTCGGTACATTTTCATCTTTCTTTCTGNATAAAATTCGGTACATTTTCATCTTTCTTTCTGTTAATTGCCTATTTACGTAAATTTCATAGTTTGTAATGTACATGTCAGAACATGTCAGTTGGTGGTTGTTCGAATAACTGTTACGGGCTGTGGTGTCGTTTGGTATAAGCGAATTGGTCTCCCACGAAAACCAGTGTTAGGTTCTGGGCGAGGTAACGCGAGGACGTTGCCGTTTGCCGGCGGGTTTTCTCGGTGTTCTCCCGATTTTACCGCCCTGGCATTCCGCCGCTGCTTCATCATCTCGTTTCACCCTCACTGGCGCTCAAGACCTCGCTGTTAAGATCCGACCAAAACCTCTCATTCATATACCTATCGCGTGACAGGTACTATGTGATATACTTCGGAACACCAAATTCAAAATTTGAGGCATACCAAGGTATTATACTTAATTATTATTAGAGACCTGTTTCGCAAATAATTTTAGCAGCGGGTTAAAACGTCACAGATCTATACATTTTTTTTAATTTATGTCACGAGAAGCCATACTTTTGAATTGCTCGTTCAGTCACACAGGGCGCCAGGGCGTATAAACAGACCTTACGATCATGAAGACACAAAAAATTATAAGCTCTTGAAGTCTGTCCTGCCATCGAATCAATTAACGAAATTCATGGGTATCTGCGTTCACGTTATGTTGCGCCACATTACGCCGCCCCCGAACCCCCCTACCCCCCTCCAAATTCTCCCTTCGCTTCACCCATCCCAGCAATAGCTTTTTTCCTTTCTCCCAAATGTTGGCATAGNACCCCCCTCCAAATTCTCCCTTCGCTTCACCCATCCCAGCAATAGCTTTTTTCCTTTCTCCCAAATGTTGGCATAGTCTTTTGTTTTATGTCTTTTTCAAAAGAGCTCTTGAAGACTCCAAACTGTTTTGAGTATCAAAACCTTGTCTGTGGAGTCAGACCTTATCCTCCAGTTTCTAGTCCTCCACTTTTGGCCCGCCAGCTTAATTCCTTCTGGCGTGTTAAAACACACACAGAGAAGCAAGGCAGAGCTAAGCGTGGCATCGGTACGCGTATCGAAAGCGTTNTTTCTGGCGTGTTAAAACACACACAGAGAAGCAAGGCAGAGCTAAGCGTGGCATCGGTACGCGTATCGAAAGCGTTACCCGGCGCAGTCGTTCAACATGCGACATGATATTACCATGTCATGGCCCAACAATAAAAATGAAGATTGTGTTTCACATTCAGACACTGCTTTCAAGTTAAAATATCAATTCGGACTTTCCTCGTATTTTTCAAATAATGAAGTTTTGTCGCCACAACTTCGTAGTGCCACAGTTTATCTCAAGAAATTCACTGATAAAGTATGAATAACTTATAAAGAATTGGTTATTTTAATAACTGTCATAACTACACATACATAGTAGAACGATATCCGCAATTCTAAAGCGGCAGAATGCAGTGGCTAGGGAAGCGGAAGAACCCGTGGAAATTCACCAATCCTAGGCAAGGTTCGCAGTGTTGAGAACGTATACAAACTGGGTTCATCTAAACCCACGTTGCGAACCCAGATCGTCGCGCTCCGCTGGGTCAACGCGGATCTGCTTGCACTGGCTACGCAGCGGTTTGCCTCGGAAACGCCATTCCATTTCTTCGGCGTCTTCAGAGGTCGTCTATTTCGTACGACTGAACGCGGTGGGATTCCAGTCAGTCACCCACTGCGGTGACATATGACAACCACCCCCCGCCGCTCTACCACGCGTGCGTCATTACTCCACGGGTATTTACTATAATGCATTATATATTAGTAAACTAAATTTTGCCAGGCAGTGTGGCCAACCTACACATTACGTAAACAGCAAATGCTCTCGTTTGCAAAGAATTGTACCAGCTGGTGATTTGTTGCGGGATGTAGCCTGTGTTATGTTGGCGATATTGATGATGATGATCACGGAAGAAGATAGTTCTCAGAACTAAAATATGTAATTAAAAACTTAAATTATACTTACAACATTTATGATTTAAATGAGGTTTTTAAAGTAAATTACAACTTTTTTGGCTTTTGGCGANCTTAAATTATACTTACAACATTTATGATTTAAATGAGGTTTTTAAAGTAAATTACAACTTTTTTGGCTTTTGGCGATTTGGTTAAAAAATATGTTTATCAATTATGGCGGAACATGCAAACACTTACGATCAGTGAACAGTTTCCTGTTCGGTGAACGCCATTGTGAATGTGATCGTTTTCTTCGCATTTATGCGAGTACCTTACTGGTGTTATCGGAATGTTATATCGGTAGTTAATTATTTTTGTANATCGTTTTCTTCGCATTTATGCGAGTACCTTACTGGTGTTATCGGAATGTTATATCGGTAGTTAATTATTTTTGTATCTACTTTCGTTAAGCATGGTTGTAGAGGTGCCCTTTTAGTGCGTTTTCTTTCTTGAAATATAATATTATCGACTCATGTATGGGTTTGGTTCACTATTTTCCCTACCGGCATGAAGCGGCACCGTTTATTTTCGTTCCGCAGTTTATTATTTTCGGAAAACCGGACGAAGTGTACTGATTGAGTCGTGAAAATTATTTCTTATCAGTTTCAGACAAACGTGGCCAAGGATTACAATAGAACATGTGTTCAGGAGTTGCAAATAGGAATTACGAATAGTGAGGCCGGGATTATGATGACTTTGCGTATCACATAAGACGTAATGAGCAACACGTTCACGTGCACGTAAAACGTGGTCTTTTTGGGTAGTATATTATGATGCTTCACGTAATCACGTAACCTTTGTATAGCAAATGCAAATGTAGGGGATCAGTTTTGTTGCTTTTCAGATTGAAAACTCTCAAAATCCTTAGTATACAGGCGTATTTGTATTTTAATGTTGATGAGGCATAAACAGGTTCCTATAGTATGACGTTCGTTATTTATAGAAACTTTCAAAAGTTTGAAGATCGTCATAACCTCAAGAACGAAATGTGTCTGGGAGATGTAGGCACGTTTTTCGTATACATGGAATAAATCGTATGTAATAAACTTTCATCAGCTAGTTTTTTGTTTGGTAAGCAAGCAATTACAGTACATTCTACTCTGGAATCTGAGCCACCCCGTTACATCTTGATCGATTGTGGTGGACGCCAAAAATACATGGTTCATTCGAAATTAACGCTCAGAATGTGTGCACGAAATGTAAGACGTTATCTGTGTCACGACCAAAACGTAAAAATAATAAAAGTGAAAACTTAGAAATGTACGTACTTTTTTTTTAAANACGTTATCTGTGTCACGACCAAAACGTAAAAATAATAAAAGTGAAAACTTAGAAATGTACGTACTTTTTTTTTAAAAGTGTTTATAACTGCTCAAGGATATTTACAAACAAGTAAAGCTAATCCCCAGAAGTGTGTCGATCTCGGCCTTNACGTTATCTGTGTCACGACCAAAACGTAAAAATAATAAAAGTGAAAACTTAGAAATGTACGTACTTTTTTTTTAAAGTGTTTATAACTGCTCAAGGATATTTACAAACAAGTAAAGCTAATCCCCAGAAGTGTGTCGATCTCGGCCTTANAAAGTGTTTATAACTGCTCAAGGATATTTACAAACAAGTAAAGCTAATCCCCAGAAGTGTGTCGATCTCGGCCTTAAATTCTGACTCCTTGTGAAGTAGGAGTGAACACAGCAAGGACACGAACTTGGTGGAACAAGAGAGACTAAAAAAAGGGCAAGTCAAATTTCGGAGGAAAATATCCATAAAAACTGCACTCGCAGACAAATCCTATAAACTCATAAAAACAATGCAAAACTAATAAAAAAATACCCTGTTCACTTTTCAACCAGATTCATGCTTGTATATGTCCATTCTCATAATCTATACTTCAGTTGCCACCACACCTTTCCTATGGACACGTATAATTCCTACATAACGGTAGTTACGTGGTTGTGTGCTATTCATGCAGAGAACATTTGCGCGAGAGATATCTTTCCACAAAGCTCGGCCTCTTGCTGAAGCTTCAACCAACTGGGTGGACTGAGCAGTGCGGAGTGTAGCCGCCCACATGGGCTGCGTTTTNGTGCGGAGTGTAGCCGCCCACATGGGCTGCGTTTTTTCTCATATGAATTTGAAGCCAGTCTACTTGTACCACCTCGAAAAGTCCCGAAAATGTAACAAAAAAAGGTTCTTTACAATTTTATGACATTTCTGGCGTATGCGTGTATTCTGAAATTTATTAAATGGACCCGTGAAAGTACACTGTCAAAAATCTGAATGCGGAAAGTGTTTCCGGTTAGAAGCTGGATAAGCGTATAAAATACGCAGAATAATGAACTACGTAAGCTATAAACTTAAAGCAAAAATGACGCCTGCGGCGTCCCTATATGTTATCCGTCCGTACTCAAGCTCTAGCGAAGCACAGGCGGGTACGTCANTTTCTCATATGAATTTGAAGCCAGTCTACTTGTACCACCTCGAAAAGTCCCGAAAATGTAACAAAAAAAGGTTCTTCACAATTTTATGACATTTCTGGCGTATGCGTGTTTTCTGAAATTTATTAAATGGACCCGTGAAAGTACACTGTCAAAAATCTGAATGCGGAAAGTGTTTCCGGTTAGAAGCTGGATAAGCGTATAAAATACGCAGAATAATGAACTACGTAAGCTATAAACTTAAAGCAAAAACTTACCATTATATCTTTGACTACGATTTATTCACGTAAACCTTGCGGCATAAACATTTCCGCCTTCCATGNCAAAAACTTACCATTATATCTTTGACTACGATTTATTCACGTAAACCTTGCGGCATAAACATTTCCGCCTTCCATGCGTGCTTTCGGCTCTCTTCATACATAAGTAAACCAGTTTTACGGAACGAATTACTGCATTTTGACCATGCTCACTACGTGTTTGAAGGGATACAAGTTATTGTGTATTCCTTCCTACTCCTCTTTGCTCTGAATCTGACATTAGAATACATTTGTAACGCGGATAACATTTTAGATCCTAAATAAAATACAAATGGTAGGGGATTTAATTTACTTTTGCATCGTTTATGTTGCTTAATGATCGATTTATATTAGCATTTTATTTCGGCATAGACGACGGTAAATTTCAGCTGCAGGTTAGTCATAAAAATACATTAAGGTGCGCGCTGTGGTCTGAGTGATTGCTAATAGGCAGTAATGTTTGCTTTTGAAGTTGCAGCTGACCCACTTATGTATTGCACAGTTTACGGGCTATGTTTAGATGAAACAGTGTTTGAATACTGTGTAAATTAATCAAGAAGTTCAGAATTGGCCAAATCTTAGAGTTGTCAAACTATTTTGGGGAAATAATTGAGGTTATCATCGGTGTTTCGCATAAAATTTCGTGATACAAAAGCATGATTGGAACTTTAACGACGGGTTATCAATTACTNTTATCATCGGTGTTTCGCATAAAATTTCGTGATACAAAAGCATGATTGGAACTTTAACGACGGGTTATCAATTACTACGTTTAAGTCAAAAGATTATCTTGTGTTATTTCCCTAAAACTCACACAATTTTCTTTGAATTTTGAGTTATCAATTCCAAAACGAATTGTTACAGTACCGGGCATAGCACATAGCATACACGTGGTTCGATGTGATTGCCTCCTCGACGTATAGTTACACATGCAAACACACACTTGAAAGTGCTTATGAGAAATGCTATAATGTACAATAAATCTAAAGCAATTTCCGATGGAACGGTTTTATTTTCATGCTTGGGCAGACTTGAGTGCTGGACAAATTATAAGTATAATATCAAATCCCATCGTTGAACAAGGCAATCGTTTTTCAGGCACGTTGGTTACTGCCTACTTTCTGTCAGANTTATCATCGGTGTTTCGCATAAAATTTCGTGATACAAAAGCATGATTGGAACTTTAACGACGGGTTATCAATTACTGCGTTTAAGTCAAAAGATTATCTTGTGTTATTTCCCTAAAACTCACACAATTTTCTTTGAATTTTGAGTTATCAATTCCAAAACGAATTGTTACAGTACCGGGCATAGCACATAGCATACACGTGGTTCGATGTGATTGCCTCCTCGACGTATGGTTACACATGCAAACACACACTTGAAAGTGCTTATGAGAAATGCTATAATGTACAATAAATCTAAAGCAATTTCCGATGGAACGGTTTTATTTTCATGCTTGGGCAGACTTGAGTGCTGGACAAATTATAACTATAATATCAAATCCCATCGTTGAACAAGGCAATCGTTTTTCAGGCACGTTGGTTACTGCCTACTTTCTGTCAGANCTATAATATCAAATCCCATCGTTGAACAAGGCAATCGTTTTTCAGGCACGTTGGTTACTGCCTACTTTCTGTCAGAAGTCGTCCGAATTGCAGGAACAAAGTAATAGCATTTTTTTTCTTGGGCTTTTAAAAATTTACGATTGCACAAGCTGAAACCTGGTTTTGTCTTGAGCGCATGTTGTTATACTCGATCATTGCATTTTCGTTTTCTTCTGTCCACTCTTATCGCGCAACGTGTAGTGACGTCACGGACAAAACATTTTATATGAAGTGTACATATTGAGGAATTGCACCAACATAATTTGTGGGGATCAAGTAAAACCACTTGATAACACTCATTGTAGTCACTCACGAACATGCAACCTTCCAAGTTTAGGTTAGATGCTTATTTATTAAATGCTTATTTTCATTATTATATTATGCTCATTTTCATTCTAATATCTCGTTTGGCAAAATGTTTTAGTGGAATTTAGTTGAGGCAAAAAGAATTTTTGAACTGCAAAAAAAAAACAGTAGTAAGAATTATATTACATAAAAAAAGTGGTGTTCTTGTAAACAACATTTTATTTGTAATAATATTTTGACTTTACTGTGTCTTTATATTTATTCCATGCTTATTTTGTTAAAGAAAATTTGTTAAAATTTATTATTAATACAGAAATACAGAACTATAATACTATATCAAAGGAAATTCTGCACTATCCAGCTAATAGGTTAGCTATGTACCAGAAGGGTGTTAATTACTGTGGTATAAAACTATTTAATAAATTAAGTGATGTTTTAAATTTACTTTATGTGCTACCAAATGACGAAATGTGCTTGCTGACACAGAATTTCATATGTATAATGTACAAATACATACGTGTGCGTATTCATTCATTCTTCATTCACACGTNTTGCTGACACAGAATTTCATATGTATAATGTACAAATACATACGTGTGCGTATTCATTCATTCTTCATTCACACGTACGTGTTCTTTCTCTTTGAACGTACCGAAGTTATTGTCAATCGTTTTCAAACTCAGGAAGTTTTCGGAGGGTTTCGGAATTGGTCTTTGGTCAGTAAATGGCGTTGATGAATTTGGCAACTATAAACACGGGGAAAATAATTTTATTGATTATTAGATTAATTACATTATACATAGTATTTGTGCCAACAGGGCCTAAATATTTTGATTACTTGTACCTGTTATAGCCTTATGCCAGAGAAAATCCAGTTACCTGGGTGAATGCACCGAGCGAGGTTGCGCATTGGACATGGTTTCCCGATATCACTCCAAGCGAATGCTGGGATGTTTCAGCATGCCCATGTTCTATTCCTTCTCTGCTCCTGCTTCTCTGAGCAACTTGCTCTGTCTCTAATGACCTCGCTGTCGACGAGACGTTAAGGATTCCGCTCTCTGGCACTATAACTTCGTTGCAGTGTGTTTGAAATCCTTGTTTTTTGACTAAACTATTAAATGCAACCCCAATATCTTTAACTACTATTTGACATACCCCATACGAGGAAGGAATGGTACTTTAAAGTTACCAAGTATGCTGTGAATATTATTTTGGAGCCCTCCAATATAGTTAAAAACGGCTTTTTCAGACTGCCGTATCCTAAAACATACTACCCTGACACGAGCCAAACTACGATAGGAGCCTGTTTTGAAGTTTGCTACAGAATTTTCATCAATAAAATGTTAGCGTCACCGCTGAAAGTCGCGTAGGTACACGCAGTACTACGAGAACACTGCGCGCCAGTTCAGAGCCGTGCGCGTAGGAGCGATGGCGCATCTCGGCCAAAACAAAAAAAGGCGAAAATGGACGCAGGCCCTACCTAACCACCTGGGTGAATGCGCGAACGGAATTTTAATACATTTTAAAATTGTGAAGTAATTATTTATTATGCTGCTAGATATATTCACTTTGCTACTACATGTAAACTGTATGTGTGGTGATGGCGGAGAGAGCGTGTTTGATGCACACGTGTTGGTCCATCCTCTCGCACTCGGTCCTGAACATNTTGCTGACACAGAATTTCATATGTATAATGTACAAATACATACGTGTGCGTATTCATTCATTCTTCATTCACACGTGCGTGTTCTTTCTCTTTGAACGTACCGAAGTTATTGTCAATCGTTTTCAAACTCAGGAAGTTTTCGGAGGGTTTCGGAATTGGTCTTTGGTCAGTAAATGGCGTTGATGAATTTGGCAACTATAAACACGGGGAAAATAATTTTATTGATTATTAGATTAATTACATTATACATAGTATTTGTGCCAACAGGGCCTAAATATTTTGATTACTTGTACCTGTTATAGCCTTATGCCAGAGAAAATCCAGTTACCTGGGTGAATGCACCGAGCGAGGTTGCGCATTGGACATGGTTTCCCGATATCACTCCAAGCGAATGCTGGGATGTTTCAGCATGCCCATGTTCTATTCCTTCTCTGCTCCTGCTTCTCTGAGCAACTTGCTCTGTCTCTAATGACCTCGCTGTCGACGAGACGTTAAGGATTCCGCTTTCTGGCACTATAACTTCGTTGCAGTGTGTTTGAAATCCTTGTTTTTTGACTAAACTATTAAATGCAACCCCAATATCTTTAACTACTATTTGACATACCCCATACGAGGAAGGAATGGTACTTTAAAGTTACCAAGTATGCTGTGAATATTATTTTGGAGCCATCCAATATAGTTAAAAACGGCTTTTTCAGACTGCCGTATCCTAAAACATACTACCCTGACACGAGCCAAACTACGATAGGAGCCTGTTTTGAAGTTTGCTACAGAATTTTCATCAATAAAATGTTAGCGTCACCGCTGAAAGTCGCGTAGGTACACGCAGTACTACGAGAACACTGCGCGCCAGTTCAGAGCCGTGCGCGTAGGAGCGATGGCGCATCTCGGCCAAAACAAAAAAAGGCGAAAATGGACGCAGGCCCTACCTAACCACCTGGGTGAATGCGCGAACGGAATTTTAATACATTTTAAAATTGTGAAGTAATTATTTATGATGCTGCTAGATATATTCACTTTGCTACTACATGTAAACTGCATGTGTGGTGATGGCGGAGAGAGCGTGTTTGATGCACACGTGTTGGTCCATCCTCTCGCACTCGGTCCTGACCATCGTGTTCTCGTTTTGGTCGAACTCGCTCGTACAGAACTCCGCCGCACGCGGAAAAGTACCTCTTGCCTGCGAACGAGCTGTCCATTGCCCGTTGGCGGTCAGCGCCTAAGCCCCTAAAACCCGTTCGTGTGTTTGTCGACCTTTGTTGGGGAGCTGCAAGCCGCAACTGTTGCTGCCTCACCGCAACGTGCGTGCGGTAACTGCAGTCGACAGTTCAAATAGCTGTTCGTGTTGTCTGCACGGACAGGCGACAAGGTCATCTGGCTGGTCTCTCTCCTTAGGAAAGGTTATGGCGGTCCCCTGGAGCACCTTCCTCACAAGTTCGTCCGACTTGGCGGTCAGTCTGCTGCCGCGGTTCCGGGTTCGAGTCTAGGTTATTATTGGGTCAGGAGTTTTCAAACGTAAATGGCTAGTGGGTGGGAACTTAATATAATTTGTCCATCTTGGTGACCTATGTAAATTGTTGCGATTGGAAATTAGTGGCACTTTAACAGTGGTACATATTTTAAAATGATGTGACATAACTGGTGTGGTTCTCAACATGACCGAACATGTTCGATTATGTAGTTGCATGTTTGATTTACATTCACGAGGTCATAGGTTCATTCTCAACTAGTCATTTGGTTGTGCTGAGTATTGTCCCCCCCCCCCC
>NQII01000548.1:174021-212447 GCA_002778355.1 Clitarchus hookeri | reverse complement strand
CTTTTCCAGACCAAATCTGTTCTCATTCCTTTATGTGAATTTTTTCAATTATCTTTATAGGTTTCAAAATTGTAATATAAATTTTTGTTTCAGTAGTTAGTATATATATACTTTAAAATGTTTTAGTGGTCTGGAGATTGCTCTGTAACTCAAAATTTTTAATTTCATTCAAGTGTAAAATGGAGTGGAACTAACTGACCAGATTGTTAGAAATAAACTTTACAAGTATGTGTATATTTTTTCTAAAAAACTGCACTGCAGAACAGCTACATGCGTTGGCAAAAAGGAAATCGGTAAAATACAAGAAAGCTGTTGTTATGGACAGTGAGTATTGTGTTGCATAATGCAACATTACAAACTGTGGGTTCTGCTGTCAGCGTTTACTCTTCTATTTGAAGTATCAGTTTTCCTGCAATTAACATGAAATGCAGATTACTGTTTGTAAAGCGNTCAGCGTTTACTCTTCTATTTGAAGTATCAGTTTTCCTGCAATTAACATGAAATGCAGATTACTGTTTGTAAAGCGTGGAAATGACACTCTCAAGTATTTTTATATGAGAGAAGGAAGGCTATTGCACCAGCTCACTACATAATTATGATGCTGTTATAAGAAGTTTGCAGAGGTGGGGCACAGCATATTGAATCTAAATGTTTGTCAAATTTCCACCACCTGACAAAATTCAGCAGGATCAATTCTTTAGTGCAATAATCATTATTGATCCTGGGATTTCAAAGTTATGGTTTACATAGGCTCTACACTGTATTGCAATAGTACTCTGTCATTCAACATGACACAATTAATTACATGAATTTGTAGTCCACTTGTGTTACAAAATTTTTGACAGGTATTTTTAACAAGTCCTTATGTATTTGACCCTTTTTAGCTATAGTACAATTTTTGTACATAATTCATGTCAAAACTAAAAAAATAATTACACCATAGTAATACGATATCTGTGTCATTTGTCTGTTTTCACCTGACTTGCAATGCCATTTGCTGTTAACACTTTATAATATTAAAATTTTATAACAGTTTGTCAGATACTTGAATATTTCAAATGCCACTCAGGACTAAAGCAGTTCACAAGATACAACCTGTAGAGTATTTTGATACATAAGATTTATTTTATTAATAATTTTACTTCAAATGTTCCATTTAGAGCTGCTGTAAGTGAATAGAGAACTATTAGAAAAATCATTAGCCTTTACCCCAGAATTAAATACCCATAAGTATCTTGTATATTAAAATTACAAAAAAATAAGTAGCTCAGTAAGTACTGTAATTTCTGTCAGTTGGAACAAAGTTATTGACAGATTGTGTGCATTTCAAAATCTTGCCTCAACAGAAGCTCTTGTGGTATTGGATGGTGTTTATAGAGTATTACATAGCATTGTAATAACAAAATCCTGTAGATCACAGTCCTGAGTAAGGGTGGGTTTACAATTGAAAAATTTTGCTTTAAATTATGAATTATGATGTGTAAGGAAGANGTAAGGGTGGGTTTACAATTGAAAAATTTTGCTTTAAATTATGAATTATGATGTGTAAGGAAGAACCTAAACTGGTTTGCTCAAGGTGCTGGTTCACAATAGACCTTATTTGATTGTGTGCGTTTAGGGGGGTAAGTACAGGGTGGCTGGGAAAAAAAAAACATTAAAGAGATTATTTACGTTGGTGTTCATTTCTAAAATTATATAACTGTACTATAAAATGTTTTCCAAAAAGTTAACAATTGAATTTACCTGTCTATCTGGATATTTATTCATAACCTGCATCTTGCAAACATAATATAAAATAGTTGGCCCATTCTGCAGGAATTTCTTCATACTTAACATAGAAAGGTTTGGCATCAGTACAGCGAACTCTTTCAAGACAAGTGATCCCGAAAGTGTCTTTCAGATAAATGTGTTTTCTTGTGTCCTGGATGTGATAAAAAAGTCAAATAATCTTGTTTCATTGGTTTGAGTGAAGTGGTGTGCCGGAACATAAGTCTGCAAATTTTAAATATACTCCAGTGTAAAGCGTTCATTTTTCAAACTTAAAATATCATATATTTTTAGAATGTTCACGGTAGAGCAAGCACATTTAAAATCCACATTTAAAAAAAAAAATCACTGCAGTTAACTGCATAAATGTTACCATACGCACTGACATGTAGGCTCCCTGTTAAATTGGCAATGAATTAAGTAAAACAGTTCCAAGTCTTTTCTTTTTATGTGTGATAATTAAATTTATAGCAAATTAAGATTTTGTGGTTTTTTGTTTATACACGTTGGATAACAAAATAGCATATAGTTAACTCATTTAGATTCCTGACAATTTCAAATTTACACTTGACTGATGCATGAATAAACTCATTGGGCCTATAGAAATGTAAATTTTACACCCGTCAGAAGAATATAGAATAAGGAGAAAGTAGACATTAAGCCAATCTTTCAAAAGTTTTAAATGAACCCTGAACACCTTATATCTAAGAAGCATCAGGGAGACAGTATTAGCTCTTATTTCTATTGTATTAAGCTGTCCATGGCTAGGGAGATGGATTTCAGAAACGTGATAGCAAACTTTGCTGAAGTCCAATATGGAAGANTATTAAGCTGTCCATGGCTAGGGAGATGGATTTCAGAAACGTGATAGCAAACTTTGCTGAAGTCCAATATGGAAGAATTTTTAAGGTACTACATATGTGTTTGTCTATGTATATACACAGTATATGAAAAGTAAATATTTGGTGTATCAATTATATTTAGAATTGTGTAATTGTAATATACGGATTAAGCTAATTCAGTGAATAATATTATACACCTGTAACATATAATTTAATCAAAATATGCGGGAGGCGGTCCCTTGTAAAAGTTTGCCACAGTCATTTAAGTCTCTAGTTATATCGCTATGTGCATTATTGTTTTCTCCTTAACATTTAAAAGAAATAACTTTATTTTAAATGTTAAGTGAATATTCTGGGGCAGTGACCAGTGAGAACATCGCAGTAGAAACTGGCATTTACAGTTATATTCAAGGTGAAAACTTGTGATAGTGTTTATGGATATATCTATGAATTAAATTGACAGTAAGAAAATTTGCTGCCAGAAAATACTCTCCTTGAATAACGATGTGATTAAATGTGAATTTAATGATGTGATTTTAAGGCAATTTATTATTANTACAGTTATATTCAAGGTGAAAACTTGTGATAGTGTTTATGGATATATCTATGAATTAAATTGACAGTAAGAAAATTCGCTGCCAGAAAATACTCTCCTTCAATAACGATGTGATTAAATGTGAATTTAATAATGTGATTTTAAGGCAATTTATTATTCATGAAATGTGAAGTGGGCACACTTATTGCTAGGGTTTGTTTGCTAGAATTAAAAAAAATTGTGTGATTTAATTTTTCTTAAATACAGAAGACGTGGTTCCGTTCGCACAATTGATGGTTACTGCATAATTCTAGTCATAATTTTTTAATTGTAAACTCATGCGTGGAAATTGCATTNTGTGAAGTGGGCACACTTATTGCTAGGGTTTGTTTGCTAGAATTAAAAAAAATTGTGTGATTTAATTTTTCTTAAATACAGAAGGCGTGGTTCCGTTCACACAATTGATGGTTACTGCATAATTCTAGTCATAATTTTTTAATTGTAAACTCATGCGTGGAAATTGCATGCATATTCTAAGTAGCACATGGAATATACTCAAAATTTCTTTTTTTTATTATTTTATTAGAAGTAAAAATATGGTAGTCAACTAATTTAGTTTTTATTCTCTGTACAAGCTCGATACATTGAATGNGTAGCACATGGAATATACTCAAAATTTCTTTTTTTTATTATTTTATTAGAAGTAAAAATATGGTAGTCAACTAATTTTGTTTTTATTCTCTGTACAAGCTCGATACATTGAATGAGGCAATACTAAACACAAGGCAATACTAAATGTGAGGCAATGTAAAACATGAGGCACTGCATGAATTGATAAAACAAAGTCATTGCTGAATTATAAAATAATTTATCACTCCATGTTCTCTTTCTCTTATGGTTTGAATAAAATACTCTAAAAACTATACATTTACGATGTTCAAACGCCAGGCAAAAAATATTTATTCATCCTGTATAGGTGCAGATCTAAAATAGATAAATATACTTGCAGATGAGGGTTGGTTAATGATTTTATGACTCCTCTCTATTTAAGGGGTTGGACACAGCATAACAGTGATCCCCCCCCCAATTACCCTGTTGCTCCCTCTCTCTTGCACCCCCCTTCCAGCAAGTGCTTACTTGTCACTGGGTTCGTGGAGAATGGCTTGGCATGGTGAAGTCAGTCAGTGAACACTGATGTGCATAGTGTTTGATTAAAAGGGTAGATTAACATCACTATTTTTTTTTAATTTCCACCTTGTGAAGCTCTTTACGAAGTGGGGTCCGGGGCAGTGTTAGCATGTTTGCTCTTTTGGCACCTGCACCCCTCTCTGGGCAGGCCTCATTACACACAGCAGGCATAAAAAACATTTGCCAAGAACAGTAAGATTTTTTGAACTAAATGTAAATAGCAAAAATATAACTCCATTCCTATTTTGTGGTTTCCCGTATTGTATATTAAAGTATTAATAGTCCTTCAAGTAGATTTTAATTTTTTAAACTTTATTGTAATAATTAAGAAAATATGTAAAAATGTACATTTTACAAACCTTTAAATTTTAGGGAAAAGTAAAATTATGACTATATAGCAGTTCTTATAGTTTTATAATTTTATAATGGCATTGCTATTATGGAATGTCTTGTTTGGAACCTTATTTATTAGTCAATTATCTCATGAACACCACACTGCTACAGTACACACTCATTTGAAAAACTTTTTGCATTTTTGGGTTTACCACAAGGTAAATGCTTATTGAATGTCACCAACTAAGTAAATTCCTTGTACTCACTCATGTCATATCCTGTGTTATTACATGTCATTTGGAAGGGTATATTTTTAACATACTAGTTTAACTGTCAAAATGTGTAAATATGTTAGAAGGGAAAGCTGTATTGTAAAAATTACTCGGGTGTGGTTGTTATGAAGATATAGTGCTGGACATATAAACTGGTTTTTTAAAATATGGATTTTATTCTTTGAACTTAATTCCATTGCTATGAGCATTTAATAAGAAAGTTCTGTTAATCTTGTGCTCTTTACTGAAACCTGTTAGAGCTTTCAAGAAGCCAGTGATATAAATATAAAACAAATGTAAATATAAAAAATATATTTAAATATCTAAAGTTTTTATAGGTACATGTTTAGTCTGATGGTTTGTGTGTTTCCAACTGAAGTTTATACAGTTATTTTGGTGGTTTTATTTGCAGCAATATCTGCGTGTCAAAAAAAAAGACAAATTGTTTAAGATGGCACTGCAACAACTTCTAAATAAAATTAGTGCACTGAGTGCCAAAGTTCCAAAAGTTGCTGGCACTGCACCAGGCAAGGTATGGCTCAAGGGCGGGCACCACACCAGTTTTAGCACAATGACTTGGGCGTGCTGTTCCCTCACGCCAGGTGACTTGGGGCTCTCCTTTGATGTTGCCACACCAGTGTTGCGCTATCACTCTTGACACTGCTGGGAGCATGCCCCAGGTAGCATTGTCATTAAGTCTGGCTGAGGACATTTTTCACTTTGAGATGTTGTATGTCATCACTTGTGTGATTGTTACCCGTCACAAATTTCGGTTTTCGTCAAGATAACCTGAATTTTAAAACAATAGCAGAAGCATACTAGTGATAACAAGGATAGCACTAGTATGCTTCTGCTATTATTTGCCTTCACTTTTTTTTTTAAAGTTAAGTATGAATTGAACTAGAAGCAAATTTTTTGGTAGTCATAGCAAGAAGAAAAGATATAACTGACAAAAGAACTGGATAATCACCAGCGGTGTACCCAGGATTTGAAACTGGGAAGGATTTTGATTCAATAAAAGTGTTCATCACTGTAATATATTTCAATTTATATAATGCAGTCAAACTTAAGAGATAATCACTAACAAGAGCTACTCACATTTGTGTGTCTCGTCAAAAATAATGGATAGGAATATGCAGTAAAACAGTAGAAATAATTGATTTTACAATAAAATCTTTAAGTTATTGTTTAGTGTTTGTTACTAAACTGGCATGTTTCTCACACATATTGACATGGGGATGATAAAATTTGTAGTGTTGTTGAATGCTCTTGAATGTAATTTCAAGTTGATACTGCTTGAGTTTGCAAAGCCCCCCACTCCCATGGGTGCACCCCTGATAAGTCACTCACCAGAAATGTTATTTAACATTAATATTACAGTAAGTCTTTTTTTTCAAATGGTGGGAGATATGGTTCAAATGTGTTTTGTATAACATCATTACAGCTGTGTACATTTTGAACTGTTCTCTTTGTAGTTAATGTGGAGCACAAATTTTTAACCTTATGAAGACTAATATGCTTTATATAACCTTTAATAATTCTCTTAATACTGGTGGGAACATAGGTTTCGATTGTACTAAACAGTGTTCTTGTACTTATTATTTCTGTACAATGATGATACAGATGTTCTGACATCATTTGCAGTATATTTTGTCATATTAAAATGTAATTTGAAAACTATTTTGCCTGCCTGAAGAACAATAACTTCAAATTTAAAAGAGCACACCTTTACCACAGGAAACAAGTTGTATTTAATAATATTTTTTTTTAACATTATTACCAAGCTTCTGAATTTTTGTTTTGAACGTGGACCTTTCTAAAAAAAAAACATATCTACTGTGGTATATGTTGTAATATTTAATCTGTTATTACAATCTTGCATGCAATAGAACTACTGTTGATGAGATGAATGTTGTGTTGTGTAGGTCTGAGTTTGGAAAGCAATCTGACTGTCAGCACCATGGGCCCCCAGTCTCCTCTTGACATGAAACCAGACACAGCTGGCCTTCTCAGTCCTGGGAACTTCAGTCCCACAGGAGGAGGGCCCAACAGTCCCAAGTACGTACTGCAGTGCCCTGGGAAGTGCAAAGCATTGTTTTTATAGATCTTGTGGTATGCCATAATTGTAGCCCAGCATGTTTCTATTCTTGAAATAAATGGTAATCATTCTGTCCTTAAATCATATTTTTTCTAGAGGATACTGCATACTGAAAACTGTCAAAGGATGTATTTGTTTTGCTAGGCTAAACATAATTTGTTATGTATATTTGCTGAAGATTCCAATATTGCAGCACGCAAAGTAGTCTTTAAGTTGTACCAAATATTTCCATCACTGGAAAATGGGGTTATGTACAGAGTTCATGCATAGATTTCCTGGGGGAGGGGGGTACGCGAGAACAAAATATGAAGTTAGCAAGATGTCTTTACAGTCATTATGCAGCTATATATTTCATTTTAGGTATTTTAATAATTTGTTACATTTTAGTAATTCTGCCATTCTGTGACAACTTTGCACCCCATTGATTTTATCCTGGTTTGACTACCGTTGAGAAATGGTTTGTGTCCATTTCAGATTACTTAGTTGAAATGTAGATTATCTGCAAATTTCAAATTTGTCTTGTATATAAAATGTTAATTGTTTAAGTGTTTCATTTTTTTTGGAAATGTAGTGCAGTTTCTGCATATATTTAGCTCTTTCAGCATTGGTCACAGCAGCCTTCTGAGCAATTCATCCAGTAGTCAGTCAAAGAGCTCCACGTCTTCACCATACCCTCCAAATCATCCGCTCAGCAATTCCAAACATCTGTGCTCAATCTGCGGTGACCGGGCAAGTGGGAAACATTATGGAGTTTACAGGTAGGCTTACTCTGTGATTTATTGAAATGTTGCCCTAGAATAATTTTGAGGAAGAAATTCTTTAAACCGGAAGCTTGATTTATTGCAGATTTTTTTTAGCATCAAAATGCAGGCAGTTTAGTAACTGATTCATAGGAAATTTTTTTGAATTTTATGGTACCTGTTTTTCTTTGAGCAGTAAACACAAGAAACCAATTGTTAATTGGAATATGGTGTAAGGTAAAATTAATTACAATAGTTGGGCTGTATTAATATTAACAAAGTAATGCAATTCAGTTTTTTTTGGAGAAGTAGTGGTCTTTCTTCAATTCATTTAGATTCATACATCACATCACATTGAGATCAGTGGAACAGGTTATTTTATGATATGGCCTAATCCCTGCAAATTAGTTGCCATAGTTACAGAGATGTTTGTCAAAACACTGGTAATTTTTTTAATTGTACAGAATTTTACTCACACCAGCAATTCTGAAACTCAGATTTGAACCAATTTTCAGTATCCTTTCCTTTATACATACTTGCCTGTATAACCTACTGCCATTCTGATACATATTGTTATTATCTGACAGCTAACATGGATTACCTTCACATACATCATATGTGCTATTGAAACTGTGCTAGTCACACACTGACAAACCCTATTTTGAGCCTAATGTAACGACGTAATATATTAATTATTGGGATACTTTGTTAAATTTCTTTCGTTTTGCGAAGCTTCGTAATATTTTATTAGAATTTTAAATGAAAGCCATGATAGTTGTGTTTATCGGGCATACATTTGCCGTTTCAGGAAATCTTAGTTTTGTTGCGCGTCAGCATTAGTAGATAGAAGCTTTCCAAACTGCAGTCGACAGTTTTTGTTCTAGAAGGTTTGATTATTTTTTACCAATGATGCAGTTCGGATGGCTACGCAGTTTGACTGGCATGGGAAAGGGATGCCGGCCCACGCCATGCCCTTATTTGGTTATGTTTTGATACCCTCGCGAGAGGAGAGGGAATGCGCACGCAGCGAAAAATAGTCAATGTGCCTATCGCCGGCTAGCAGTAGACAACCAGTACTCGCAGAGGTTGCGTAGGGCATGGCAAATAACCCCCACACCGGCAAACTTTATCCTGCTTGTTTATTTCTCCGCTGGTGTGGGAGACGTTGATAAACAATAAGCCACTGTGGCACTGCTCTCTGTTTGTTTGTCTGTGATGCTGTTCGTGACTCTGCATACCTGACGATTGTTTGTGAACTGTGACGCTATTCCCCACCTGTGGGGTGCTAAGGTCCTCAGTTAATGTTCGATGGCACAGACTATAAGGTGCCTTGAAGGTTGAGGGTATATAAAACAATGCTTCATTACGTCTTGGTTTTAACATATTCATTTGCCTAGAAATTTATTCATACATTCCCGGAACTTTTCCGGGAGTTTACACATACTTTCCCGGCACCTTGTGCCGAGAATTTACTCATACTTTAACGCCCTGCAAGTTCTTGGCATGAGGGGCTGATTACAGTGTTCAGGCTACGTTTCCGACGCTGTGGGGGCATTAGGTGACAGGACACGTCCCCGAGTGATGACGTTGTTACTTATCTGCACTTGTTGCGGGGTAGTGGTTCCGGCAGTTGAGGTCTGGTGAGTTGGGGTGGCCCGGATACGTTCCGACAGTAGATGAGAACTGGCGAGTTGAATGGCCCCTGTTACAGGCCCTCGGACTGGCTGTTGTTAGTGTGTTGCACTTAGCTGGCTTCCTCTTGACGTGGCACTTCTCGTTGAAGCTAACCACTGGCTCCGTTCTCGGCGTAGGGTTATAACTGACTGCTTACTTTCCTTCCACGTCCTGGCGAGGTGACTCTTGGAGGGCCCCCCACCCCGGCTCTCGGCGCGGGGTTGCACTGGACTAATCCCACTAGCTCGACATGGCGCCCCCTCGTTGGAGCTCACCACTCGACTCCGCCTTCTTGGTGCGTTATTGTAACTGACTGACTGGTGACTGACTGACTCGCGTCCCGGCGTGGTGAAACTACTCGTCCGACGTAACTCTGGTAACTGTTTAACTGATTCTGCCCCGCGTTTTGCGTCCTGATATGGCTGACCCCTTAATGTTGTGATTCTCGCCCGGCTGACTTCCACAATCCGGCTCCCGATCCTGACTACCTCCGCGTCCCGGTGTGGCGGTACCAAACGCTGCGACACCTGCCTCCCGCGGCTTTCCGGCGACGGGGTTTCACTGACTGACTGACTGATGCGACTGACTCACGTGGCTGGGGTCCGATCTCTGCGGCCTCAGTTTCTCTCGGTGCGCGCTCCTAACTGACTGGTTGACTTCACTGACGTAACTGATTCTCCCGGCGCGGAGTATCGCAGCCTCCGACTGCCCCAATATGACTGACCGACGAACCCGATATCACTGACCCCTCCCTTGTCTTGAAAAACGCCTTTTAAACTATCTGTACGCCCTCCATAGATTCCTTCATGTGTCTCCCTTGTTGGGGGAGGGAGGAGAAGGAAGTGCGCAGTACAAAGCACTTCATCCACGCGCCCAGGTTCTTGTAGATTAGGGGGGAAGGGTGAGGTGTGGGCCAGTTGCCCCTGCCATACGCTGTCAGCTTATTCTCAGTGTGTGTTCCTTCAGCACATGTTTTTGACGTCGGGCGGAAATCACCCTACTATCTCGTCATTTCTCGGCGTAGGTGGAAGTTTCATGGGGCTTGCTAGGAGGGTGGGTGGGGAAAGGTCCTGCGCTGCAACGACACGTGTAACTGAGTATCCGTCCTCTGGGTTGACCTTCCTGGCTGTCCACGTGTCCCACAACACGTGTCAACTTGTAGGCGCTCGCGGGGAGGATAATATGGCGGGGGAGGGGGATTGTGACAGCAACATTCTCTACCTACCATATGTGCCACGCGTCAACTGTTTCATTGGAATGATAAATAAAAGTACAGAGTAATAAACAAAAACTGAACTTTATTTATATATCTTTGGCGCCTTTAACGTTTCATATTTCTACCGATTGAGCTAACTAAGCTGTAACTTCCAACGTCAATCCCAGATGCTGCAATGTTACACTATGCACACACAATTTCAATGGCTGCCATTTAGGGATCTGTTTGCTGTTGTGTATTTTTGAAAAAATTATGCACCACTAACATTTTTGTTACGTATTTTTATAAATAGATATTTGGAATTTAATATAGTTATAGAAATAATTTGGTGGGTTTTGTGGTATTTATAGTTTTGGTAAACACACCAATAAGACAGAGCTATTTTATACATACTGTTACAGTGCATTTGTTTGTGTTAGTTAGAAACATGGAACAGAATTCGTTGAAACTGTTGTGTGGGCAACTGTCACAGTTCTGTACGTTGTACAGTTGAAACAGGGGGTAAATGTAGAGCTGATCTCTCTACCTTGACCATGCTCCAGTGGGCTTGAGCAGTTTAACCTTAAGCAAAAGACAAAGAACTTATTATGCAGTGGGATTTTCCAGAAGTAACTCCAGATTACTGAAATAACTCCCCTTTCAACTTTCACAGTGAAACAATGCACGTTATTGTATTCAACTGATGTAAATCTGATTTGTCTTGAAGATATTCATCCTTTGTACCTGCAATTTTTGTAAACTTTTATTTTAAGGAAAAGCAGTTTCTGCTTGTCCACCAGTGTCTTATCATTCTTTGATTGCACTGTGCAGTGTAATGGGTATTTACCATTTCTTTTCGTTAACATTTCTGTCATTAGCACTGACCAGATTACAATGCTGTCAATATCTTAAAACTTTGAAGTGGAACATTTTTGAATATAATATCCGCTTGTTGTAAAATATCAAAAGTACATCTGATGAGATTATAACACCTACATTATAGCATGTTTGAGAGAGTCAAATAAAATTTTATTTACAGAGAAACTTTATAGGCAGGAATTATATCTACAGGCACATATAAAAAAAAAAAAAAAAAAAAATTCAAACACAAATTTTTCTATATAAATAACCAGTTGGTAGTTACATATTTCAATTATTCTTGTGCTTTACAGACCCTTAAAGAACCAATCTTACCTAAATATTGAAAAAGGTAAAAACATATTACAAACCTCGAATATGATATGAAAGCAAATCTCTTTAAAAGTATAGTATAAATTTTCTATAAAAAAAAGTAAATATTTGTTTTTATGTTTTTTGCTATCATATATTAATGGATTTCCATTTGCACAAAAGACTCTTAATTTTCGTTGGTACACCAGTTTGGGTTTACAACAAAGTCACATACAGCTGAGATGATGTATTGGAGGCACTACTTCTTCCTTTCAAGTTCATCATCAGTTGTCTGAATTATGCTTTTTGGAATAATAGCTTGACAATGAAATAGTACTGTTGTATGCAGGAATGTTACAACAGGGTTCTACTGTAATTAAGTCAATGGTAGGGAACCTCCTTTGAAATTGGAGCTTAGGTCAACTTACATTCATTTACAAAAAAAGGAGCTAAACTTCAGCATAACCTCATATGAATGAAAGTAGCTAGCTCATGTCCTTTTGCTGGAGTTGCTCATTTTGATCTCCTTCCGTATCATGGTTTTTGTTAATATTGAATACAATAAAAGAGTACAAGTTTTATTTCTCATATTAATTGTTTAAGCTTTGCAATGTGTTTTCAGTAGAAGCTGCATTTCAAAGTTAGAATTTACAGATTACTTGTTACTTGTTTATTTACCTTATCAAATTAAGCCTTAAAATTTACTTTAAGTGGAAGCTGTATTTCCACGTGACGCGACTAGTCATGTCATGCATTTGTCTTGCCATTGGGCTTGCTCTGCATAAATCCATCTGAAGACGTAATTTATTACGTCTGTTATTCTTATATTATTTCTTCTGTTCATAATTTGTTGAAAAATTTTTTTTTCCGCAAAAAGCCATTAAAAATTGAATTTTCACTCGACGAAAAGTAAGTTGTCCCCGATCTTAAAGTAGTTGTAATTGGTTGGCGACAAAGGAGGTCACATTTACATTTATGTGGTGTCATTTTATTTGGAAGACATATCTTTAAATATATATATGAATTAATGTTTTGTTGAAATAACTTGTGGTTTTCTGCAAAAGGCCATCAAAAATTGAATTTTTGCTTACGGAAAAGTATGCTGTCTCCAAAGTTACTGTTTTTGTAATTGTTTGGAGACAAAAGGAGGTTGCAGGTCTGTGGTATAATTTTATTCGGAAGACATCTGACTATTGAATCAAATTAATATTCTGTAAAAAAATCATGTTGATATTACCCCAGATATGTTTGAACGTGGACAATGCTTGGTGAATCCTCGCACTGCTCAATGTTTTAAACATTTTAGAAGACGAGGGGAAAGTAAGTTTACACCTCTCAGGTATCATCTTTTCCAGGAGACATCTGCCTATTGAAATAAATTTATATTTAATATAAAATGTGTGTCATTTTCACGCTACAGACGATTGAACACTGGCTTAATGCGAAAAAATGCAAATTTTTAGGTTTACATTCTTTAAACCAGTTCTGAATTGTGCATACTGCGTATTCAACAGTCGGTGCGGCGAAGGCTAGGTGGCAACTCTAGGGAGAGGGGAAGATTCGCACGCTCAGTGTTATATGTTATTGAAAGGCAGTCTATCTCTTTCAGTATGAGTATGACAACAGCAGGAAGGAGAAAACAAATGTGTAGAGATTTAGGGAAGTTGTTTACAAAAAGAGCGTGAAAATGATCATGCTGGTTTTGTTGAAAGGGTTACAGCTGTAGCACATGCTACTACCTAATTAAAAAAGGAACTAAGCTCCATGTAAAACTCCAAAAAAATGAACGCGCTACAAGGAGCGTGCTACTATGAGCGCGCTCGTTCCGGCCACTGAATTTAGTGGCACTGTAGTTCCGTAACACAGACAAAGAAGTTTAGTGATTTAGGAAAGCCTCTGTAAAAGTTTATCTGTACAGCTAAATGGGGAACATAATTATGGGCAAGAAATTAAAACATATCATATGTGAAAAGTGCTAGTTTGGCAGTAATTGAATGAGTTCAGGGCTTGAACACCTAAGGGGATGAAGCATACATTTTACATTTAGGCTCCCACCTATCTGGCGCTTGAAATGTTTTGCAGTGTCTTTGAAATACACATTTTTCTATGAAAATATTAAACGTGCATCCAGTGTGATCTACGAAAAGAAGGCACACTTCAGATGAGGACTGTTGAGTGCTTTCAAGCAGTTTCACACATTAGAAACACCATTCCAGAGCTACAACATAGCTAAAGCCTGCTTTTTCAAAGTGCTGTATCTCAAGTGTATAGTGCATGTCAGATATATATACAGAACTACTCAAGGGCCCTGCATTGAGCCTTCCTACAGACTTTTCACCAATAAAATTATAAGGTCACTACTTAAAAACCTCACATGTACACACAGCACGACAAGAACACTGCACTAAAGTTCATAGCCTTGCGTTTAGTGGCAATGGCGTACTTGAGTGCGCGCAGCAGTGTAAGTGTAGTGGCCCTTATTGATCTCATGCTTCTCTGCCTTAAATGCTGAAAATATCTCCAGTTAGGCTGACCCTTAAGGCATGTTTTGATCAGAATGTTGGTTTGCTTTCATGTGCAAAAGGTACACTTCTGATGCACACAATGAAATCACTGAAAATGAGTATAAAAAGTGGTTTTTCAGACAGGTACATACTGAAAAATACTCCAGAATGAGTCAACAATAATGTATCGTACCTTAGTAGGGTATGTGGATCAGTTTTCTTGAAAAGTTGACTTGTGTGATACATAAGGTAATGCCTTCCTCATATAGCCACTTATATTAAGGAAAAATGAGGAAGCTCCACTTGGCAGAACAGGAAAGGGAGTAGAAATGGTGAGGGAAGGGAGAATTGAAAGAAATGGCTAGGAGTGTTGTGGGCTCATTATTTTGAAAATTGGTAAGTGTGCAATTGAATTCATATAGAATACTCCACAACACAAGCATTTCGTTAATAGCAAAAGGTTATGGCAACATATCACTCGAAGAACCAGGAAAACTATGTAAGGATGAAAAAATTTAACTGTGGAAACCCAGTGAATTTGAAAAGTTTGTTCTGAATCATTACATCATTATAACTCCTGTCACCCTACCCCTATGTTGATAACAGAGAAACTACTATTAAATACAAATTAATGGGACTGCCTGTAGCCATTATGCNGTGCAATTGAATTCATATAGAATACTCCACAACACAAGCATTTCGTTAATAGCAAAAGGTTATGGCAACATATCACTGGAAGAACAAGGAAAACTATGTAAAGATGAAAAAATTTAACTGTGGAAACCCAGTGAATTTGAAAAATATATTTTTAAAAGTTTTTATTAAGTTTGTTCTGAATCATTACATCATTATAACTCCTGTCACCCTACCCCTATTCATATGGTCTGCCCTGTAAGATGTACCAGGTGTCCCAAATTAATGTTTACTCTCTTTAATGTTGATAACAGAGAAACTACTATTAAATACAAATTAATGGGACTGCCTGTAGCCATTATGTCGTTGTCGGTTCCGTATGCAGCGGTAGCACTAAAATTGTAGAAGAAATGGCGGCTGTAACAAGTTCTTTTGAGCAATGAAAGTGGATTTTAAAGTGTTATTTGAAATGTGACAACATGATCGAGGGGCAGAGATAATGGAGGGCTGAATTCGATACTATGCCACCATCACTAGTAACAATGACACAATGGAATAGAGGTCCCTGCCTCTTGACGTCATGGTGTCATGTGACAGCGATGTGGCGAGGTTATAACTGAGGGAAGCGAAGCGTGCTCAGTGAACGCTGCCATATGGTCAATACATACTATGGTAACATCTTACCTGAACTTTGAGTAATAGTGTAATAAGGGGCTGTTAAACTTAGCAGTACAGTGAAACCTCTATTATTCGTTTTCATGGGACCTACTGAAAAAAACTCAGCATGCGGGAAAACGCAGCATGTGGGAAAACTCAATATGTGGATCTCTCTCCTCAAAAAGTAAAACCTAACCTCAAAAAAAAAATTTTTTCATCCTTTGGTATACTGAGTTGATAGCCTGTAATGAACAGTAGGCATATCCTAAATACTTGATGAAAAAACATATCTCAATCATTCAATATAAGTATTGCATTATAAAACATTGAAATGCACTTAATTTCGAAAATCCGCCGAATGTTTATATAAAATTCACTAAATTTCTGCCAAATGTAAAAAAAAGTGGCAAAAATCAAACTAACTTTATTAAAAACAATGATTTAAAATGGAAATGTGCTAAAAATTGTTGATTTTGACATGTAAAAATTTGATTATTAGAAATTATCTTTAACTTTGCTAAAAAAAATTCCGTTGCCCGCAAAATGTTTTTAAATTTCGCCAAATTAAACAACACTCGCCATCTTGTGTGACAGTTGTTATCACTGCATTACTCTTAAAAAAAAGTTACTAGCATAATTTTATCTTGACAGAATTTATCTATGAAAACATACTGTTCCCCTTTTATGCTTGTTATTTACCGTACTGACCTAATAATTATTATGTTTTTATTGTGGAACGAGAGTAAAGTTTAAATCTGTTCCATCCATAATAATGTCTTGTTCTAGTCTACCACATCCATTATACATTTGTGTTTTATCTTTGGGAATATTCGTTTGCTCACTTGAAACAAAGAAATGCCTGCAATTATTATGTTTTATTTGTTTTTCAACGTGAGTAATTTAAAAACAAATAGTGGTTGAATTATCAAAAATAAATTACGTGGTTGTTAACAATTGCAACGTTTCACAACTAGTGAACAAAAAAATCGACTGATACGGGAAAATGACATAAACAGGAACGCAACAACGAGGTTTCACTGTGTTTCATTGTACTATAATTTTGCACATTTCTATAAGTAACCTAACCCAAGCTATTTACATGGTAAAACAAAACATTTGCGGGGACGATTGTGACATGCGACAGTCGTGGTTTGTCTTATGCGCATGCATGTTTTAAACATTTCCTAAATTCACAATACAGAAAAGTGTCAAGTGGTGGTAGATGTCGCAATAAATAAATAAATAAATAAAAAAAACAGATAAATGCTTTCACTAATGTTTTTGTATCACCCTTTCAAATGAAAATGACACTTTTACCCAAAAAGTAGATTTAACGGTTACGAAAAATACCTACATGGANATATCACCCTTTCAAATGAAAATGACACTTTTACCCAAAAAGTAGATTTAACGGTTACGAAAAATACCTACATGGATGTAATGTTATGTACATGTTCATGTCATGCTGTTTACTTCAAGGTACGTAGAAAAACAAAACATACATTTCCAGTTTTGCAGTTAATGTTTGAGCAACTGAAATCTATGCATTTTCAGACAAATACAGTTGACTCCCGATAGTCCGACACTTAACAATCAGACACGCTCGGTAGTCCGACGCGCCTGTTGAGTCACCCGAGCTTCATTTTGAGCTCTTTGTTTACCATACAGTTTGCCGTTCCTGTCTCGACGAGAAACACCCTCCTATCCCTCCGCATGCCTACTCAGTTGCTTGTTTAGATGTCCNTGGGACCTACTGAAAAAAACTCAGCATGCGGGAAAACGCAGCATGTGGGAAAACTCAATATGTGGATCTCTCTCCTGAAAAAGTAAAACCTAACCTCAAAAAAAATTTTTTTTCATCCTTGGGTATACTGAGTTGATAGCCTGTAATGAACAGTAGGCATATCCTAAATACTTGATGAAAAAACATATCTCAATCATTCAATATAAGTATTGTATTATAAAACATTGAAATGCACTTAATTTCGAAAATCTGCCGAATGTTTATATAAAATTCACTAAAGTTCTGCCAAATGTAAAAAAAAGTGGCAAAAATCAAACAAACTTTATTAAAAACAATGATTTAAAATGGAAATGTGCTAAAAATTGTTGATTTTGACATGTAAAAATTTGATTATTAGAAATTATCTTTAACTTTGCTAAAAAAAAATTCCGTTGCCCGCAAAATGTTTTTAAATTTCGCCAAATTAAACAACACTCGTCATCTTGTGTGACAGTTGTTATCACTGCATTACTCTTAAAAAAAAGTTACTAGCATAATTTTATCTTGACAGAATTAATCTATGAAAACATACTGTTCCCCTTTTATGCTTGTTATTTACTGTACTGACCTAATAATTATTATGTTTTTATTGTGGAACGAGAGTAAAGTTTAAATCTGTTCCGTCCATAATAATGTCTTGTTCTAGTCTACCACATCCGTTATACATTTGTGTTTTATCTTTGGGAATATTCGTTTGCTCACTTGAAACAAAGAAATGCCTGCAATTATTATGTTTTATTTGTTTTTCAACGTGAGTAATTTAAAAACAAATAGTGGTTGAATTATCAAAAATAAATTACGTGGTTGTTAACAATTGCAACGTTTCACAACTAGTGAACAAAAAAATCGACTGATACGGGAAAATGACATAAACAGGAACGCAACAACGAGGTTTCACTGTGTTTCATTGTACTATAATTTTGCACATTTCTATAAGTAACCTAACCCAAGCTATTTACATGGTAAAACAAAACATTTGCGGGGACGATTGTGACATGCGACAGTCGTGGTTTGTCTTATGCGCATGCATGTTTTAAACATTTCCTAAATTCACAATACAGAAAAGTGTCAAGTGGTGGTAGATGTCGCAATAAATAAATAAAAAAAACAGATAAATGCTTTCACTAATGTTTTTATATCACCCTTTCAAATGAAAATGACACTTTTACCCAAAAAGTAGATTTAACGGTTACGAAAAATACCTACATGGATGTAATGTTATGTACATGTTCATGTCATGCTGTTTACTTCAAGGTACGTAGAAAAACAAAACATACATTTCCAGTTTTGCAGTTAATGTTTGAGCAACTGAAATCTATGCATTTTCAGACAAATACAGTTGACTCCCGATAGTCCGACACTTAACAATCAGACACGCTCGGTAGTCCGACGCGCCTGTTGAGTCACCCGAGCTTCATTTTGAGCGCTTTGTTTACCATACAGTTTGCCGTTCCTGTCTCGACGAGAAACACCCTCCTATCCCTCCGCATGCCTACTCAGTTGCTTGTTTAGATGTCCGAATTCAGTTTCGTTGCAGATGTGTTAGTGCAATGTTACAGTACGTATTTTTGTTTAAAGAGAGATATTATAGTGTTGTGTGTTGTTCAGTTATACTGTATAGTGTAGTGCTGTAATGGCTAGCACAAGTTAAAAATATAAGCATAAAACATTAAATCTATCTGATAAATGGGAAATTATTAAGAGATATGACCGTGGTAAAACTCCAACGTCGATATGTACTTCGTATGACGTAGGGCGAGCTACAGTTTATGATATCTTGAAAAATAGAGAAAAAATTGAAAACTATATGAAGTCTGTTGATGAAAANGTCGATATGTACTTCGTATGACGTAGGGCGAGCTACAGTTTATGATATCTTAAAAAATAGAGAAAAAATTGAAAACTATATGAAGTCTGTTGATGAAAAGCCCATTAAAAGAAAAACCCTTAAAATGAGTGAGTTTCCTCAAGTTGAAGACGCTGTTTACACCTGGTTCAAACAACAAAGAAGCAGACATGCACCCATTTCAGGAAACATTTTAAAACAAAAAGCCCAATTTTTTAATAATAAAATTACAAAAAAAAAAAAAAAAAAAAAAGACTTCTGTGCAAGTGATGGTATATTTGATAATTTTAAAAAGTGCCATGGTATTCGATTCCTACAGATGAGCGGAGAGAAATTGTCTGCTGACGAGTCTGAGATTTCTGAATTCATCCAGAAATTGAATGTAAAAATCACTGAACTAGGCCTAACACCTGAACAAGTTTATAACGCTGATGAGACTGGTTTAAATTGGTGGCAACTTCCATGTAAGACGTTTGTCACTCAAGAGGAAAAACATGTTTCTGGAAGAAAACTTCAAAAAGAAAGGATTACTCTGATGGTATGTGCTAATGCTTCAGGAAGTCATATGTTAACACTTATTGGTTGTGGGGAAATCAAAATCTCCCCATGCATTTAAAAACATTAAGGTTGAATCTCTGCCAGTTACGTACACGAGTCAAAGTCGGTTGTGGGTCACTAAAGAAGTTTTTCATGATTGGTACACTAACAGTTTTGTCCCACAAGTAAAACAACACTTGAACGAGAAAAAGTTGCCAGTGAAGGCCATTATCTTATTGGACAATGCACGAGGACATCCTGACAAGGAAGAATTGAGAGTTAAGACAGTTGATGGCTATGTAGAGGCTTTGTACTTGCCAAAAAATACAACCGCTCTCATTCAGCCGATGGACCAAAATGTTATCAAGACTCTCAAGGCACATTACAAGAAGCTCCTACTTACGGATATCGTAAGTCAACCTAACGCAGACATTACATCCCTCTTGAGACAATTCAACATCAAGGATGCCATTGTCAATGCAGCATTTGCTTGGCGTCAAGTAAAATCTCTTATGTTAATAAAACCTTGGAAAAATATTTGGCCAGAAAATCCACTTCTTCCAAAGAAAGATGACAACAAATCTCAAGACAACAATAACAACTCTGAACCAATTTTGGAGGCTGCACTTGCAATTTGCAATGAAATTGAAATTCCACAAGGTACAGTGGAAGACTTAAAAACATGGGTTTTAGATGATAACCTTGACGCTGATCTCACAGACCAAGGAAATCACAGAACCTGTTGACAACACGATCCAGGAGGCCTCGGAAACAAGATTCACTGTCAACTGCGATGAAGCTTCATCAGCTGCAAACACTTTGTTACGATGGTGTGAGGAGAGAGGATCTGACTACGAGCAAATATTAATGTTAAAAGACATTCAAGAACAAGCATTGACTGACAGTTTACGTAAGAAGAAACAGAAGACTATTCCAGATTTCTTCAAAGTGTTAATACAATATCTTATTAATGCCTTTCATTAAAAAATGTTGTTTTGTTTTGTTTTTGTGCTGTATAATATGTAATTCATGTTTTTAATACACGTACGTAAATGTTTTCTCAACTTCTTTGTTCTCACTTTGTAAAATTAATTGTTTTAATAGCCTATTGTCCTAAATGGTTCAACATACAAAAATGACTGTAATTCCTATAACATACTGCTACCCATGGAGTTTTAAAAAAACACTTTCAGTAATCCAACACCCTCTCGGTCCCATACCTGTCGGATTATCAAGGGTCAACTGTAGTTTGAAAAGTAAATTTCAAAATAATTTTATAAGCCCTCACAGACACAACTGTGAAGTTGGCATCATCTGTTTCACAAAAAATAATAAATGTCTGTTTCCATAAAATATTACGAAGAAGTGACAATAATTACAGTAGTGTGATATAGGCATAATATTAAAAAAAAAGTATAATTTAACAAATAAGAGAATGTCTCCTCTGAACTTGCTGGGCTGTTGTTCGATAAAGTAACATTTATTTCAAATTTTATGTTTTAAGTGGCATGCACTAGAAGCAGATAGAGATTCGTAAACTATAAAAATCTAAAAGTAGGCCTACTTATTGTTGAACTCAAAAGGAGCTACGTGTAACAGATCACATGTCCTTATAATAAAATTGCTGTTATTTTAAAATCTTATGAAACAAATACATTATTAATGTAAAAAATTAGTTTCTGCAATAAGCCAATAAGTAGTTCTCAGTGGTTGTATTAACTAAGGCATCACCCTCCTGTGGTGAGTTCGAACTGATGGTTTTAAACCACACTTCAGTATTACTAAAAAAAATTCTGCTCACCAAATCTGTGTTATTGTAATGACTCATAACCTTGTGACCTAAAACTAAATTCAATACTGCAAAATAAATGAAATTTCCAGTCACAACAATTGTCAGGTTGTATATACGTTAAAATGAAGACATTTAGGTTTCAAAATACATTAATATGCAGGCTTAATAATTTCACAGTAGCAGAGTTTTAAGTCGCAGTAATGAAATCTTATATAGAATTTGTTTAAATTGTTTACGTGTTTTACAAACAAATGAAGTGCTCGCCAGAGAATTAAAGAAGAAAACCGAAAGTTGTATGATTTATAAATACATTATATGAAAAACTGCAAATTAAATACTAACAAAGCGAATTAAAGAAAAAAAACACTGACTTCATCGCAAGTTATAAAAGCATTCAATTACAATTTTTTTTTTTCCCGTTATTTGCTAGAACACAGAAAACTGGAGAGCTAAGTTTTGCAATGCTGCTGCTGCAAAAAAAAATATTTCTCAAATAATTCATTCCACTTTCTACCATACACACGTCTCTTATTACATAATTACACAAAACTCTAACCTTCTTCTTATATTCTCATCCCACCTGCATTTACTAAATAACTAAAGACTCAACTTCAGTTAAACTCAGATAATATGTTGTTTTTGTCCTTATATAAACATCTAACACTGCTGTAGTACAGCAACTACAATGTGTGAATTACTTCCGTCTTTCCCTCAGTACTAGCATGTTCTATTGAGAGCAGTTTTAACTACTAAGCCCCGCCCCATTCGAAGCCTTCAATTATGTGATAAATTTGAGAGGGATGGATCTGTGTATGATGTGAAGAAGGATGTTGTAGAAGGAAGAGACAACGAACAAACTAAGTATGGGGGTTGTGTTGCACACATTCACAAATTCCTCCTGGAAGTCTCCTTATGGCAAGCTGCGCATTATTCGGGTGTCTGTAAATCAAGTGTTCATCACATTTTAAAGCAAGTAAAGGGGAGGCCCTTTATTCTCACGTTACTTAATGCTGCGAATGAAGTCTGCCCAGATAGTCAAGTAAAATTTTGTGAGGGGTTGTGAACATGTGCAACAACAAACATTTTACTGATGTGATTGTTTGCTCCTATGAGGTAACCTTTAAATTGAATGGAACTGTCAACTGCAATGACTGTGTTTTTACTGTGCCAATGAAAATTCCTACATTGTGGTAGATCAAGCATTTATTCGTCCTGGGTTAAGAATGGGGTGTGGTATGTTTGCTAGAGGTTTTGTGGGGTTATTCTTCTTTGATGGAACTGTATCAAGTGAAAATAACTTTACCATGTTGCAAGAAAACATTGTGACAGCTGTTCACCAACTCTATTCAGATAATTGCTTTTTCCAGCAGGATGGTGCACTGCCATATTTCCATTGAAATTGTACTGTTGCTCCAGGATTAAACATTTGTTGGGAGGTGGATAGGCCGAGGAAGTGTTGAGTATCCATCCATATTTCCAGATTTAACACTGTTAGATTTTTATGTGTGGGAACCCTGAAGAACACTGTATGCCTCGGACACTGGATGACATGAGAGACGTAATTGTGACCATCTATAAAACCTCTCCCATTGAAATTATATAATTCTGCTTGTTGTTCTGTTCTACGTTGTTGCAGACTACGTCTTGCTGCTGATGGCGGACATTTTGAACATTTGTTATTGTTATTAAAATTCGCACACATCCAATGTTGTCCTCATAGCATCAGATACAAGCAGTCTCATCAGATTATTTTTAATAATTTCTCTGAGATTGTAAACATTAATTTGTGATGTCCTGTGTATTGAAGGAATTAACCATTCATGACCTTTCCATGTTTCACATTGTCCCATGTAAGGAAGTAGTGTGTATATTTTATTCATTCCTTTATGTATCATTGACAAATTATATATCATGATACATGCAAAAATCTTAATGCCAGACTCTGAGCTGGAAGGAAGAAATGGGTTTAATAGAAGAGTATAGGAATTGTAGAGAGTTGACCAAATCATGGTCACACTGGAACCTTCCCAGCTTTGTGTAGAAAGAGCCCCACAGTTTCCTAGGGTTGGTGGAAGTTTGCCAGAATGTGTAGGTAAAGACTTGTCTTGTTTCCATTGCTTTCTGTGTTCAAGAACAACTGATTCTTCTATGATTTCAGTTTCTCAGTGCAGGTTATACCGAGACCAAACCCCTTCTTGCTCCTGTCTAATGGGGCAACTAAAGCCATAATTCCTCGCACACCATGACACTCCAACATGAATGTTGCTGTATTAAAACTTTCTAATGAGTAGTTGTACATAACCAAGTTGTAAGGATACTAACCTCTTTCCTTTATAGAAAATAAAAGTGGGGTATTATAATAACAAAGCTTACATTAATAATTTGTATTTTAACACGGTGATGAGTTACAATTACAAACTGTACTTCATAACCAATTGCAAACATTTTTCATAATCTCATTCAATTAATAAACTACAAGAAGTTGTGAGAAAACAGAGATCCTAAAATTTAATTTAAAAAATTTGTTAAAACAAAGCAAGTGAACTATTAAAATGTGATGCTGATTGAATAGGTTGATTGAAGTTTGCTGGAATCGCTGAGATAAAATAAATAATACATCACAGTAATGTGTAAAGAAGCAATAAATTACAATTTATTTATTTGGTCCATCAAAGGACCAGTGCAAGTAAATTAAACAGTCAATTAAATCTCTTGGTAAATATTTACAAATATACATGTACAAGACATTGAAAAACCAGGGTACATATGTCATCACTTCATCCCCAATATAATTAGCACCAAGATTGTGAAACATAAAAAAATTAATTTAAGTGTGAATTACTGTTAGTCACAAAAGGAAGAAACCTTTGATATCTGGATATTTCTTAAATTCTACACTACACCAAAAATTGGACCCTTGTTTAGAACAGTCATATCTAATACACTAAATTAATTATTAATACATTAAATGCATTTTGTAAACAGAATTTATAGTAGTCAATATTTTCCTGTTTACTAGTATCCAAAAGATGAACATCGCACCTCCTCCCAAACCATAAAATTGTTGCAAAATATTATCGGTCAACACTTAAACTTTCAGTTGTCAAGAAATAACCTTGTTTTGTGGAGCTGTTTGGCATTACAAAAAGAATCCATGAACAGCTTACAGTGCAATGACCAACACAATTGCCAAAAAAAACGCATCACAGCTTACCACACCGGGCAGAAGCACCTGCCCAAAAAATATTACTGTACTCATTGTCTCGAGCCTGCCTAGTCTTCAACTCCCAAACTAAGAGCTTAAAAAAATGGGATTACTAGCAGTGTACTACTTTCAGCAGTACAGTAAACATACAGCCACCATAAATAGGGAATAGTTAATCTGGAATGTTCAAAACAATTTTTAAAAAACCTTCACAGTCTGCAGACTTAATCCTGTAGAGCATTTATGAGCCATTTTGAAGAGGAATGTTTGCAAAGGAAATGCAACATCAAAAGAAGGACTAAAACAGATAGTCTCACATGAATGAGACAAAATCACCCCTGCTTCATGCCAACGGCTTGTTAACTTCATGCAAAGGAGGTGGTAGGAAGTCATCAAATATAAAGGATATGCCACCAGATGCTAAAGTTCCTGCGTAATGTAAAATTTGCTTTATTGTTTCAAGTGTACGCACAGCAAAGGTATATCACATATAGACAATTAAGAGATTTTTAGTTTACTGTGTGAGTGAAGTAATGAAAGTATTTATTTCGTTTTAACACTTATATGTTGTACAAGTGACATAGAATGTCACTTGTGACATAGAATATGTTCAAGTGACAGCATTCATTTAATTTATTTAAACTTCCACAATTTTCTATATTATTTTCACCGCAGCTCCATATGCACAAGAAAGGTTACATACTGAATATAGATTGCCGTTATTATTTTCCATTACAGTTTTAATTTGGACAAAATCATGAGCGAAAAGTAACTTGGTAGAAGATAAAAATAGGTACACACTGTACCCAAGATATTTTTTTTCACAACCATACATGCCAACAGTCGAATGCGTGTAATTCCTATTAATGCTAATTATTTAATTTTACCTAAAATCAAAACTTATGCATCATTGACCCATTATTGAATAACTATGTATTTGTTTCAATTTTAATGTCACTGTATTGCTTTGACAAGAAAACCATGAAGATTACTAATGTTTGACAACAGTTACATTCATAAAATTTGAAACATCTCATGTGCCATCCACTGCAGTAAGTGAATTTTCCCAATTATGAGCATAATATGGCGCAAAACAGGTTGTTCCGCGACTCAACCGACTTACTTTGATAGCGTATTATACAGATCATTGATAACAAAAAATTAATATACACAAGTAGGCTATCCAGTTGTATTTCAGAGTTACAGGGACGTAAGTGCAATAGAAACACAAATTGGAATTACTGAATATATTTAATGCAGTTGCCTACATTCATGTTGTAAGTCCCACACAAGCTGTTCAAAATGTGCTAAATTGGACTGTAAGCATGCTACTAGTGTGTCGACGCGAGTGGTTGTGGAACAATGCCAGATAAGTTTACATGTGTAGAGTACACAGACGTGGTATTTGTTTACGAATACTCTGATGGAAATGGGCATGATGCAGCAGTGAGTATCCATGCAGGTGGATTGGAGGAGGTGGGCCACTCACATGGCCGGCACACACTCCAGACCTCTCCCCATTGGACTTTTTCTTCTGGGGCTGCCTGAAGAGTAGGGTTTACAGTGTACAGCGACCAGGCTCATGAGACCAGTTGCTACGGGGGGTAACAGACACCACTAATCAACTCAGAAATGAACTTGCAGGCATGCAGTGACAACACGCCATGGTACAACATATCGCAGTCTGCTTATGGTCAGATGGTGCACATTTTGAACAGCTTATGTGAGACATTCAACATAAATGTAGTCAATTGCATTAAATATATTCTGTAGTTCCAATTTGTGTTTTTACTGCATTTACGTCCCTGTAACTCTGAAATGGAGCTGCATAGCCTACTAGTTAAGACTTTTTTTGTTGCCAACGATCGGTAAAATTGACTGTCGGTTGAGTCACGGAACATCATATATATATATGTGTGTGTGTGTGTGTGTATATATAAAAGTGGTGCATAATTATTTGTATAACTAATAAATAATAATAATAATAATAATATATATATATATCTTGTGAAATAAACACTTACATTACTTCATTACTTGTAATTAACTGAATTTCTGTGACTAATATTTTGAAGTACGAGGCACGTTTTTAAAGTATGATCCATTTCGAAATTAGAGGAAAACTGTATGAAGTAAATATAATTTATTATAACCAAAAATATATTTACATATTTCTAACATCTCTTGCATGCCAAGGCCAAATCCTCTTTTTAGACAAGGATACTCTTATCTACTGTATAAAGAATACCCAAAGCCAAACAGATAAAAGAAGCCAGAAGGTGGGTTCGAAAGCAAGGCTTGGAAAGTTCATCACAGAGAGGAACTAATTCCAGTTAAAGTTTCTGCAGTGTTGGAAGGAACTAGTTCCAGCTAAAAATCCTTGTACGTTCCACTCGTATTTTCTATTGATATATTTGTAATATTTTGGCTGTACAGAATTTGAAACTGTCATACTATGTGGCCACTGTTATTCCTTGAAACAAATAATGTTTACATTATAACTGTTCCCACTATGGAACTAAATTTGTTAACAAATTTACATAAATCTATTTTTTATTATAACCACATAGGTAACATGTCATTAGTACTATTTCAGACTTCATGGGGCGCACTGGAAATCTAGAACCATCAGACCATTAAGGGTGGTATCTAGTTGTTTGGGTAATCAACTGCTGCGAATTTTGCCCTTTGGAACAGAACTCCGGGGTGGGATTTGTGGAACGGGGCAGAGCTGAGAATTGTATGTTTTGGCCGTAGCAAGTAACAACATGCACTGTCCCTACCACTGCATTCCAGGAGCCTGAAATTAGTAACAGTTCCTCAATCTAACTGCTATCTGGCCCTCACAGCACATTCCTTCTTCACTGATCTAAGTAACAGATTGTCAGTGAAATTTATTAGTTTGTCATTTTGTATTGTTGGCATTTCTAGTGTTGAATAGCTGCTCTAAATCAATTTCTACAACTAATAAAAATGACAAAATTTTAAAATTATTAAAAATATTCTGCACAAAATGTACTTTTAGCACGGTTTTGTTTTTCCCTTACACTTCACTGAAGCAGAATTTGATATGATAATACATCAGTTAAGATTAATTTGCCTAGTCATGATACAAATTGTACATTTTACAGTGATACCTATCATGAGCAGTGATGGCCAATTTTTTTTTTTTTAATACACAGTTTTCTGATGTTGATTAACAGATTATGTATTGTATATAACTATATTTGAAATTTAAATAGGAGAATAAAAATGGGACATAACTTTTAATATTATACCCTATAAATGAGCATAACCTATAGAAACAAATATAAGTAGCAGACTTGATACTTTATAAGAGCATGTTTGTAAAGCAGAATAACTATGCAACATGAAACAGCAACTTTAAATATTGGGATATTATTATAAATGCTTTCATAATGCGAGTGTGTTACACTACATTGTGTACCGTCACTTATACGTAGCACTGTAAGCCTGACAATATGTTTCAAGAAGCTTCATGTTGCCTAGAACTGTGTATCTGGTTTATCATTTTAAATTTGAATAGCAACAAAGAAAAAATATATTTTACTGTTCAGAAAATTTTTACTTGTAAAGGAGATATTGAAATAATTTTTAATTACATATCAATGTGACAATTTCTGGCAAAAATAATTTTTTTTTTCAGGACAGAATAATTTTCTTTTGTTAAAGAGATTTATGCAAAAATTCCATCTTTTTATTTTACAAGTCAAGCATAAAAATACTATATTATTTTCAAAATTTAATTTTCAGTTCCAATTTGTACTTGGAACGAAAACACAACTTAGCCAATCTGTGTATAAATATTCGCCTCGGAAGGTCCTGGACACAAAAATACATGCTTAATAATTTGTATTTTACATTTTATTTTGACATTTAATATAAATATTTGGATTGCTTATTTTAAAATCTCAGTCTTTGTTTTTGTACAATTTAAACCTCAAATCTGTGAGAAATCACTGTTTCACAGCCAGTTTCAATCTTTAATCGACCGCATGGGTATTAGGCTTAAACTGCCAACCTTTGCATTCGCTGAGTACTGTGGTAACCACTACACTACAAGGGCCTCATACTTGTCTGCTTCTGTGGGTTATACCATTAGTTTATTAAGCAAAGAGGAATCAAAAGTATGTGATGGACAGTAATACTAATTAAACAATAAATAAAGCATTATCTTTCACATAACATGAAAGTTGAAGATTTTAAATAGTAGTTGCACAGTACTTTTTGAGAATTTGCCTGTGATCACCAGCTAGATTTTCCAAGTAGAAAACAGCAGGGTTTCAAATGAAGTGTAAGAGAAAATGGACAAATTAATTAGTTGCTAGTGTATTTTTCTGACTAACTCACATTTTTAGAGTTTTTCATATAAATTATCAGTTAGGTATATTTTGTGCAAATTAGCTCAGTGTTTATGGTAAATTTCTTTGTAGTTTGTACCAACATCTGTAGCATAGTTGGTTGCACGCTGGCTTACGGTAAGAGAGGTTTTGGGTGCTAGTTCCGTGTAAGCCATGGGTGTATTTGTCACAAGTACACCCATGCCCTACCTGGGACTTGGGTTGAGTCTCAGTAAGTTCCTAATTCTATCTAATGACCTCACTCTATCTACCTTTCTAGCTTTTGCAACTTTCATTAGTGCATTGTAGTATATACTTTTCTAAACCATCGGTTAGTCAGTAGATAGAAAAAAGAAAACTTCAAGCAAATACAAATATATGTAAAAAAAAAAGTGCCAACGAGGGGCATTTCTATGATGCAAACTGTAACACAGAAATTTTAGGAGGGATGGAAGGGTTTTTTTTGTAGCAGACCAATTTAGGATGGTGAAGGGTAGGTTGATAACGGGGTACAAAATATGCTGACTGAATGAAGTGTGGACTGAAGAAGGGCTGGAAAGGTCATAGCTTTGTTCACAAAAATGTACGCTTGAAAAAACAGATATTTTACAATATTATTATTTTCTCCAGTTTTATACTGGTTTCTTGTACACAAATGATTTTCAGCTCCTTAGGTAACCTATTTTCAGATAAGCCATACCTCTCACTACNGTGTGGACTGAAGAAGGGCTGGAAAGGTCATAGCTTTGTTCACAAAAATGTACGCTTGAAAAAACAGATATTTTACAATATTATTATTTTCTCCAGTTTCATACTGGTTTCTTGTACACAAATGATTTTCAGCTCCTTAGGTAACCTATTTTCAGATAAGCCATACCTCTCACTACTCCAAAATGCCTAATTTACTCCCAAAAAATACACAGTTCATTTTTGAAAGAAAAAAAATTACAAACTCTTTGTTAATTGAGGAGTCCAAAATAATTTGTTGTCACACTATGAGTTTCGGATCTTAAGTACGTAATAACTTTGCTAGTGCTCATCAGAAAATTAGGCATTGCAATTATTATGCAAAAACATTACTTTAAGTGACGTTATGTCTGAGGAACTCAAACTCTTTTACTACAAACATTAAAGAGTAGTGGAGTAGTTAAGCATGAAAAATGGCCAAAGAACTGTAAAAACACTGGCTTACAAAACCAAAACCATTTGTGTGCAAGGTACAAAATTGTAAAATTTAGGTAGAGTAATAGTGAAAAGCTGGAAGCTGTAAGTCGTATAAAAATTTTCCAGAAAAAAAAAATCATATGGAAAGTTGTATGTGTACTCAGCTGCAGATTAGACCTAAGTCATGTTGTCTCTGACCTTTTTTTTTTGTAACTCTTTTAATCACAGGGTCATATATAGATAGAGTCTTAGAACAGGAAGCAGATTTAATGATTTACGCTATACACAGCAGAAAACCACATTCAATACGGTTAAGTCCCTCACGCTGTGGGAGACATCATTCATTACTGAGACTGAAGTCCTCAGTCGCATAAACAGCTGCTGCCAATTTCATTAAACACACATTTTTGTTGGTCACAACATGACAGAACGTACTTAAATAGTTCCAAACAAACAATTTGGTCGTTGCAATGCCTAAAATTATGTATTTATCTCTGAAAGAGTTTTTAAAATTATTCTTTGGCATTGTTTATTTCTGGATTATTTTAAAACTATATTCTGTTAACAGATCATGTCCAGAAAATAATTTGAAACAAAAAAATTTCTTCTCTGAAATAAATAATTTTTATTATTTATAAATTTAGTTACTATAAATATACTTTTATGCATTTTTTTGTTAATACTGGCTTAATAGTTTTCACTCCATTCATTTTTTATTATTCATAATNTCAACAGATCATGTCCAGAAAATAATTTGAAACAAAAAAATTTCTTCTCTGAAATAAATAATTTTTATTATTTATAAATTTAGTTACTAGAAATATACTTTTATGCATTTTTTTGTTAATACTGGCTTAATAGTTTTCACTCCATTCATTTTTTATTATTCATAATTCATAGTCAGTTTGTGGGATTTGTGTGTGCATGCATGTGTGTGTGTGCATGCATGTGTGTGTGCACGTGCGTGTGCGCGCATGTGTGGGGAAAAAATAAGTGGCTAGTTTCCTGCCTGCTTGCCAGGGATGACAAGGGAGGGAAACAGGAGCTAATTTCTTGTCATATTGTCTGGGGATGGTGGGTGCCCCTGAAAAATTCTCCTTCGAACAAGATTTGAACACAGAAAAATGGAAACAATAAAATACTCAACACGCTTATTGCAATCTGTTGATATCCAGTTTATTGACAATACACACAGTTATCTTTACATAATTGAGTGCTACAATTATCATTTTCTGGGTGGCTGCCACACAGCTTATTGTGCTGTCTGACAAAATATTACACATGCTATAAATTAAAACCTGATGTGTAAAAAAATTTTTAATTTTTTGTCCAGTAATTATTTTTTAAATTTTTTTTCTATTTCTAAAAATGTATACATTTCATATAACTTGATATAACACACACTTCAGTGAAAACAGAAATTAACGATGAAAGAGGGTGTGAAGTGGTTAACAGATCAAATTGAAATGATTTAAGTTTTCACCAGTTCAAGTTTTAGTGTGTATAAACATTTTGGCAACATCCATTAAATCTTTTCTTCCATATTTATTTATTTATTTCTTTCTTTCTTTAATGAAAACAATTTTTGTACTATAATTGTCACACGTCAGTGGGATCCTACATTCAAAGAATGTGGACTGTGCTGTAATAATAAATGCAGACTAGCATATTTCAATTCTTAACTTAGTTTATTCAACAGAACAATTTCTTGTAATATACAGTATTTTTATTATTTCCTAGTATAAATGTATATTTACACTAGCATGACAATATAGTCTTGTTACAAAAGCAGTTTAAACCATTTTCTTGAAAGATTTCAAAATGTTTACAATGAAACACAGCCAGACATAGATACACAACAGTGACAGAATACACGGAATATCCTGCGTTGTTTGTTATTGGGTCACAACTTAGCATTCAAGATGTTTGAGCTCTAACCATCATCTGCCTAGGTTACGTGAATATGACGTCCTTGCAAACAGGCTTTTACTTAACTGTAATTCGTTAAAAAATATAAATATGATACTGATGTTTGATAAAGTAAGAATTAACTATGTAATAATGAAGCTTTAATTATCTAAAAACAAACTATTTCAACAAGTAAACCAGTTTTGCCTTACTAAAGCCCACTTAATGCCATTTGGCTTAGCTGGAGCAGCATGCACAATAAATTAAACCTACAATAACTAAAAATGACCTTGTTTTACCAGGACTTGAATGCAGAAAGAACCCGACTGCTAGAAATACAGTGGCAGTGGAAGACTTGGGAGTTATCAACTCAACCCAACCTCCCCTCCAGCGCTGTTAGAATCCTGTCATGTCATCCCCACTCTGCTCGGCTACGAGGCCAACTTTGTGGGCTGCGCATATTAGGTTGCACCAAGTGGACACCCTACCCTGCATGTGAAATTCACCAGTTTTATTAACCATAGACATGGAAATTGAATACTTTTACCATATTTGTTCATAAAAATGGGGGTTTTGCTTCAGTACTCTACAAATTATTGAAAACTTACCTAGAATTTAGGCATCAAATTGCTTATTTTTAAAAAAATATCACGTTCATTTAACGCTACGTTATTCAAAATATTAAATGACAAAAGCAAGGAGTCATGACTTTTCTTGTCCCATAAAAAATTTGGGGTGTTGTAGTTAGCATAGTTTAAAAAAAAAAATACTATGTATGTTTTCAGTGCTTTAGTAGGCCTGTATCCGTAAGTGGCATAATCACTTTGGAATGACATAGTAACATTCAGAAAGGGAAGGCTGTAAAATAGCTTAAAACTAATCATAAATATTAGTATACCCCGAACCAACTTAAATATGATTATGGTTTAATAGAAAACTCGTAAATAGCCATAAATTAAATTTTAATTAAATTATTAATTTTGTTTAGGTACTAACACAAAACTGAGATGTAGTTACCAGAGCATACAATTGTTTTGACTCGTGCTCGCGCATTTGTTGATCTGGGAACTAAGTTTTAAGGAAAACCTATATTTAACTTGCATAAAATTTATTATGCCCCAAATTTTTACTACGCACTTGCATTTCTAAACATACAGCTTAGCCAAAGTTATACGAAACGTGGTTCACATGTCTCAAAGTGCTGCCTATGTCAAATCCCAAAACTGGTAATGATTATCTCTTCAGTCACATAATGGAAAATAGTCAATTTTATCTGTGGAGTTAATGTTATTTTGGTAACATTTCAATTCATGTAACTGACAAGAAAGAATGAATTTACTATCCTGTATGTCTCACCTTGTATTTGATGCTGAATTCATTGCAGCACTTTAGGTCTTCAGCAAAGGTCAGCATAAATTGCATGAAACAGTTAAGTTTTTCTATTTTCAGGAAGAAAAATTGTTTTTCTAAACTGGTCCATGACAAAAGTGGTTTTTTCTCATTTACTTCCATCACGCGCATTACGTTTCATTTTCACAGAGTAAAAAGTGGGAAACATTCTAACGTATACCACATTTTTGGAAATTCACCAATATCTACACCAGTGGTGGATGTTCTCGTGTGCACTTGTGTACACACATCGAGAGAATTTACTAGCATCAGATTGTTAAATACTTTTTTTAAAAGTGCAACTGAATAAATCCATATATGCAAAATAACTTTATAACACAGGATGCCCATATTAAACACTGTGCTGACATATTTTGTAATAAACATGCTCTTTATTTTTAAAATACAAATCAAGTCTCACATTTTCTGCAATGCTTTTGCACAGTTCAAGGCACAACAATTTGCATTTCCTTAAACTTTACCGTTCACAAAAACTTTATTTATTTATATGTATGTTAGCAACATTGTGTTCAAAAATTCACGTGTTGATGTTTTGGCGCACATCCACCAAAGTCATCACCATTTCAGGTTGGGTGAACCGGTGGATACATTGATTCAACCAAACTCGACCAAAACATTAGTTTCTGAAAGCCTGGTGTACATCGGTGGATGCACTGGGGAATTTCCGAAAACATGGATGAAACTTGCACATTGTTAACAAGTCATAGCTGCTAAACCAACAGAATTGAATTTCTCACATTGCAAACATAGCTGTATTCTCGCAGAGTTGTTGCAGAAAATACATTAGTTTAATTTAATTTTTTAATTTTGTAAATAAGTTTTTCTTTGCGAACTTAAATAGGAACGCAAAATATTGTTCCAGTTAATATAAAAAAAGGAACAAAATCCTGAACTTCATTCATTTGTTAGAAAATTAACACGTTCCAAAATATTCCAGAACAAAATAAAGTTTATATGAGTGCATTCTTTCTGAGTTCTGTTCAAACATGGATCCATGATTTCATGAGACATATTCATGATCATAGTATTAAAGGCATAAAGACCGAGCAACAGTTCCTTCTTCCTCACAAAAATGTGAAACTTATTTCATTATTGTAATTTAAAATTACTGCACAACTAGTTTATGCATAAAAGAAACTTAAATTTTGAGGTGAGTCGTGTTTATTTCAGTCTTGCATTTGTACAAAAATTAGTGTTACATTATATACTTCTAACAAAGAAACAATCTCCACCATAATAAATATTCAGAGTATAATTAATCCCAGCAGTCCTTTTTTTATTTATATATAAATAATTTACCATCTATTAAAACAAACTGAAAAATAATTAAAGTAAGCCCTTTCATTTAATATTTTTTTTGTTAAACATTATTCTTTTTTTTACTTATATAAATATATATTTTTATGGGGTACCTCTCATACAGAACAAAAAATGGTAACATTGTTATGACTGAAATTACAGATTTGGTTGGTTGATATTGGTCAAAAGTATTTTTTGAGACTTCAAATAGTTCTGAAATTCATGCAATTATGCTACAAAAAAGCTTCCAATTAAATAATATTTTGTCATCTAAAATTCGAGGGGAGCTGGGCACGATCAGCTAAAGGTGAGCTGGTATAATCATCTCTGCTACTAATAGGCAGGTACCATTCACAGTGTAGAACAGAAGTAAATACTGCCCCCTTTACCCAACTGCCTTTTTAGACAAAGTTTAAAACAAGAGATTGAAGTGTTTACATAATTAAATTAGTCAACGCAAGTGAAAAATACAAAGGAGATGATCCTCTCTCCTGAAGCTTATCCAGAATGTTATATTACACCATTAATGGCAGTGCTTGTTGAAGAACAGTGGAAATTAACTTGCAGTATCGCACATTTTTTAAGAAGTGGAAAGTTTTATCCACACATTCCAATACTTGCTCAAAAAATAAAACATGCATGCTTGTAATCAATTATGAACACACACACAGATCGGCTACACATACATTCAACAGTATCGAACACACCAAACTTGCACTGTGTGCACTAAATTGCACTAAGGTAACATATTTTAATACATTTTTTGTGGAATTGACAATATATTTTTTTTCTTTTGTAATTAATAATAGTGGTTATAAATTCTTGTTTTATCGTGAAAAAAGTTTTTATAATGGCCTAAATATTTTTAATTGGTTATATAATACAAAGTTTAATTGTAACTGTCACTAACCAAGTCTTTGATGTAAACAAAATAATGTTACATAGAATTTTATAAATTGTTTGTTGATGTGTGATATGTCTTCATATTAACATTGCACAATTATTCAATGTTCTGTTTATCATGTTTCACAATTTATATCTACATATGTTGTAACAAAATAGAATGGTCATGTACAACTGCCATTTTCTTACATAAATGGGGGCACCAAAATAATAGGACTCAGGATCTGCAGGCTCAACAAATATTCTTGTAGTAAACAAAGGCAAATTAACATGGGGAAAAAGAGAGCACAAAATTAAATAACATAAAGTATGGTTAAAATGGCTTAGTAGTTACCATTAATTCCATTCATTTCTGGTAGCGTCTCACCAGTTTCCTTATCCCACTGCCAAAGAAATCTTTTCTTCTTTGTCCTGAACCATTTCTTTTTGTTCATCATCATCATCGGTAAACCATTGTGATGCAAGCCATATATTGAAATGCATAAAGAGATGGCATTCTTTTGTTACCAGATCCAAACTATAGGAAGGGTGGTCAAAAACTTCCCAGTGAAATTTCCGCAACATTACAACAGTTTCTTGATCTGCGTGGTTGAGTATTATTGTGCAAGAGCAGGATTCCAGTGGACAGCAAACCACATCTTTTGTTTTGAATAGCACATCTAACAAAAACTGGATCACAATTTACGCTTCACAATGGGTAGGATTATTTATTGTCACACTCATTGTAAATTACTCACATGTGGCATCCAACGTGAATCTGACTGCAATAAAATGAATGATAGATAGTTGTTGAACCAAACAATGGAACAGTGCATTCAGTATCTTGATTCTTAGTTTCTATTGGTAGCAGTTTCTAAACTGACCTTTCTTTAATAATGTGTCACGTATTTCACTGGGTAACAGTTATTTCAGCTCGTGCAAAAAAATTTTTATTGTAGCTTTAGTATTAAACTATTTCTTCGTGAACAACTGGTTTGGTGTATATATATCTTCGAGATGAAATGCTAGGTCATAACTTAATTATTGTTTGGGATGTGTAAGCTAAAATAATTTGAGTGTTACTCCAATGCTCATTATACTTATAATTTTCTTTGATGCAATTTTCATAGCATATCACAGTTAATTTCACCCAGTTTAATTTGGATATGCTGTCAGAAAAAATTTCATCTCATGAAAGTTAGTTAATTAATTGGGAAATGCATCACCTTCAGTGTATGTAAAGATTGTATTGATGCTAAAGTATAGTTTATTTATGCTGCTAAAGTATAGTTTATTTATGCTTGTTATATTTGCCAGCGTAGTTTAAAATGTTAATGTCAAATTTTTGTGTTTAATATAAAAAAAACGAGAAGTTATCAATATAACTAATACGCCTACATCCCTCTACATGGATGCAAATAATTTTGATGAAGTTCTTAAAAGGTTAGATGGTAGGTGGATCTTGACGTCTTGTTGTTAGCGATATTGTTAGATATGTGACCAGAAACGAAAGCAAAACTGGTGAGACAATTACAAATACACGTGTGTCTTACCTGCAACTCTATAAAACAGAACACCTCGTACCGCAAGCTGGTGCAACCAACTACATTACGGAGGTAGGATTCGCAGAATGAACTTTCGTAGTAATCAGTCTAAAGTTATGGTAGGCTGGGTGTACCAAACTTCAAATATTTATAGGAACATCATTTTGAAAACAAGTGTGAGAATCATTAAAATCATGTAAGTTTACATGCCGTACCGTAGCACTACTTGTGTGCAGAATTTGGTGGAATTAGATTGACTGTTTCGAGAGATAAGACAAAAGCTTTAGTTCCTCATTTGGTGCTGTAGTACAAAAAGGCCTAAAAACATGTTCTGTAAAGGCACAGTTTATGCTTCTAGCAGATAACTATCACATACCTGCCAACTTTCCTATTTTTCCAGAAGTCTTCCAGAAAAAGCTACCATAAATTGTTTTCCAGAAATACGTACATTCTTCCAATTTTTCATTAGTTGATTCTGTAAAAAAATTATTTTTGCGATTATTTTACTGATACCTGCCAAATGCTGAAGTTTGGAAGTAGGTATTGAATCTGCTCTGCGGCGTGAGGCGCCAGCATTTGATGCTAGCCCTCAGTGACAGGGCGTAGGAATACGTCGACACTGTTGTCTCTAGGTCCAATTTACTAATAAATTACACTTTATTTGCGAGTTCACGTGATAGAGTTTTATTGTTGCTAGAACAGGTTAACTGGTACATGAACTCACGAGACAAACTCCCCTCCCCTTTTTCTACGTAGGCTACGTATGGTTTGACGCCGCGATTGGCGTCGTGGGGGGGGGGAGNGACGCCGCGATAATCATTACCAGTTTTGGGATTTGACATAGGCAGCACTTTGAGACATGTGAACCACGTTTCGTATAACTTTGGCTAAGCTGTATGTATCGTTAGGCCATCGATTTACGGCGTGGGTAAGAATAGCGTCGCCACTATTGGTAGGTATGAGCGCCTGGCCTCGAAGTTCCTCTTTCTCGGGTCCACGCAGTACTCTGCGTTTGACGAAGTCTGACTGACTTTTCTCGGATTCTTCCCGCCGCACGTCCCGCTTGACGGCCTCCGACTGAGGTCGA
>NQII01000548.1:97718-173409 GCA_002778355.1 Clitarchus hookeri | reverse complement strand
TATAGATTGATACTGATTTTGCCTGCATCCAAGAGATCATGTTACGAGAGTGCAACTCATATCTATTTTTTTTGTTCGAGTTGCATTTTTTCATCTGTGGAGTTTTTTTTATAGCTACCGGATTTGTTTGTGAATACAAATATGTGTGGCCATTGATTTTACTGTGAACTGTTTCAATTTGAAGTCTAGTTGAAACACGTGTTAAAGGATTTTAATACTCTGTGCGATAAAAGCAGTATGTAACTGCGTATGGACTGTAATTAAAATGTGGTATGTATTATGTCTCTTGCCGGCCATGTTTTTGTGAGGTCTTGATAGGTTACTTATTGTCGACTCTGCAAAGTTTAAAACTAAAGATAAGTATAAAAAAGCAGTATTACTCCCAGACGTTCCGGGAATCATACAGTGTAGTGTTTCCATGTGTTATAAAATCAGACAAGGGCGATAGTATGTGCCANCAGTGTAGTGTTTCCATGTGTTATAAAATCAGACAAGGGCGATAGTATGTGCCAATGCGACATAAACATTGCACATGGTGGGAAAACAGATATAAGTGTACGTGTTAAAATCGCGAAGCATTTCGCCAACCTAAAGTGCCAGGAAGAAAATCAGAAGATTTCTAAGTTCTTTGCAAAACCTGGAAATGCCGATTCAGATGTTACACGAGCAGAAAGCTTGTTTGCTTCTTTTTTGGTAGAGCGCAACATTCCCCTAGCTGCCGCAGATCATGCAGGTTTGTTACTAAAAAAAATGTTCCTGGACTCTGAAATTGCAAAGAAGAATGGATGTGGTCGTACAAAAACCTCTGTAATTGTAAAGGNGAAAAAATGTTCCTGGACTCTGAAATTGCAAAGAAGAATGGATGTGGTCGTACAAAAACCTCTGTAATTGTAAAGGAAATTGCTTCTGATGCAAAATTTAGTGTAGTACAATGTTTGCAGAATGCACTGTTTTCAGTTTCAACTGATGGAAGCAGTGACACCAATTCAAAGTTTTATCCCATTGTAGTGACGTTTTACGATGATACACAGGAGGACATTGTGAACTCTGTTCTTTCTGCCCCTGCCTTGAAAGGAGATTCTACTGGATGGAATATAGGTAATTTAGTGCTTGCATAGCTTGAATGCAATAACATTCCTGTTGAACACCGTGGAATTTGTGCAGATAATGCTGATGTAATGGTTGGCCATAAAAATGATGTTGCAGCAGTGTTGAAAGAGAAACACCCTGGGCTTATTGTGATTGGTTGCATTTGTCACCTGATAAATTTATCTGCAGAAAAGGCTGTATCTGCTTTGCCATTTGTGGACATTTTTTATTATTTTTTGGAAAAAAGTTCAAAGAGATAAGAAAGGTTTCAAAAAATTCAAGAACTCCATGATACAGAAGCGAAGAAAATACTCAAGCATGTCTGTTCAAGATGGCTTTCTCTTGAAAGAAGTTTGTTGAGGGTTTTTGAACTGTAGGAACCATTGCTTAGTTTCTTTAGGGAGAGGCTGTAAATGAGAAACCGTCATCTTCGAGTCTCATCTTTTACAAAATTCCCAAACTACAATCATTATCTTGTTCAACCTCTAATGGGATATGTCAGAAAAACATAAATGGGAAAAGGAAGAATTTCAGTTCTGCTACTGATTCCAGCAATAAGAGAATTACTTTGACATCAGCAAACAGTGATGCTCCTATTCTAAAGAATACAAGTCCTTTTGTAAATCGGGAAGAAAAGCTATTGAAGTTCCATTCTTCTGACCTAAATAAAGCATTTTGTGCATTTCTTGTAGGTGTCCTCCCAACATTTGAAAAACTGAATGTAATTCTTCAGTTAGCATCTCCACACATTCATATTTTGAGAGAACTGTTGCTTGATTTTCTAAAAGCATTGCTATCAAATTTTGTGAAAGCAAAAACCGTGAAAAGTTGCTCATTATTTGAAGTGAACTATCACACTATTCAGAATCAGAAAGAAGACACCAAATTAGTTATAGGAAGTAAAGCATCAAACATCGTGAAAACACTTGAAGAAAAGGAAAAAGTAGTTTTCTTTGCATCTGTCAGGACCTATTTTGTTACATCATGTGACTAATTGTTCACAAATTCCCCATAAAAATGAAGTCTTGAAAAATGCAGCTGTGGCAAGAGAGAGTAATCTCGACAGTGCCAACTTTTCTTGTGTTTGCTACTTTGTGGATTTGTTTCCTTTGATTACAAGAAGGTGAAACTAGGGATGCGGCTATGGACGAAACTGAATAACAATTCTCAACTCTTCAGATAGACTACATTTCAGCCCATAGTGCTACAGGAGATAGTGATGATGTTAAGTGGGCCATGTTATCCAGGATTCGTGGTGTTGATGGCATTAAAAAATACAATAGAATATGTAGAATAATGTTGTCCATCCTGTCAATTCCACAGAGCAATGCAGAATGCGGACCCAGTGCAGATCCGCCCAGAAAGCCATAGCTGCTTCTTTAAAACCACAGTGTTCCATTTCAACATAAACAGCAAAATACAACAACATAGCAAAAATAGNCTTCTTTAAAACCACAGTGTTCCATTTCAACATAAACAGCAAAATACAACAACATAGCAAAAATAGATAATAGTTGTATGACTCCATAGTGCTCTAACTTAAGTAGCAAGATATTTTTGGTTCATTATTTTAGTGCAGATTTAACCAATTAAGCTAACAATGCAATGCAGATGTCTTGGAGAAAGTTATGGGCACTAGTTACATCTTTAAAATTGCTGTGCTCTGATGCTTCATCTCACATTCCACTGAAAGTGGAAAGATAATAAAATATTAACATATTATGTTTTTTAGTAATGTTATTATTGTAGTAAAACGTAATGGGTTTTTTTTCATGTTGAGCAGTAGTATGTATGGTAAGCCTGCATTGTTTAGTGTAATTTTTATTCAAAAATTTAATGATTTTATTGTGTTTACAANTCTAAAAGCATTGCTATCAAATTTTGTGAAAGCAAAAACCGTGAAAAGTTGCTCATTATTTGAAGTGAACTATCACTCTATTCAGAATCAGAAAGAAGACACCAAATTAGTAATAGGAAGTAAAGCATCAAACATCGTGAAAACACTTGAAGAAAAGGAAAAAGTAGTTTTCTTTGCATCTGTTAGGACCTATTTTGTTACATCATGTGACTAATTGTTCACAAATTCCCCTTAAAAATGAAGTCTTGAAAATTGCAGCTGTGGCAAGAGAGAGTAATCTCGACAGTGCCAACTTTTCTTGTGTTTGCTACTTTGTGGATTTGTTTCCTTTGATTACAAGAAGGTGAAACTAGGGATGCGGCTATGGACGAAACTGAATAACAATTCTCAACTCTTCAGATAGACGACATTTCAGCCCTTAGTGCTACAGGAGATAGTGATGATGTTAAGTGGGCCATGTTATCCAGGATTCGTGGTGTTGATGGCATTTTGAAATACAATAGAATATGTAGAATAATGTTGTCCATCCTGTCCATTCCACACAGCAATGCGGAATGCGGACCCAGTGTAGATCCGCCCAGAAAGCCACAGCTTCTTCTTTAAAACTACAGTGTTCCATCTCAACATAAACAGCAAAATACAACAACATAGCAAAAATATATAATAGTTGTATGACTCCATAGTGCTCTAACTTAAGTAGGAAGATAGTTTTGGTTCTTTATTTTAATGCAGTTTTAACCACTCAAGCTAACAACGCAATGCAGATGTCTTAGAGAAAGCTACGGGCGCTAATTACATCTATAAAATTGCTGTGCTCTGATGCTTCATCTCACATTCCACAGAAAGTGGAAAGATAATAAAATATTAACATAGGTTTTTTAGTAATGTTATTATTGTAGTAAAACGTAATGGGCCTTTTTCATGTTGAGCAGTAGTATGTATGGTAAACCTGCATTGTTTAGTGTAATTTTTATTCAAAAATTTAATGATTTTATTGTGTTTACAAAATCTTCCTAATTATGATTTCCTAAAGTTGGCAGGTATGTAGTATCAACGTAAAAAGTTTGGTTGAAATCTGTCAAGTATTTAATAGATATGGTAAACTTATCAAAATAATTTAGATTACACCATTTTGAGAAAAATGCCTGACCCACTTAAATTATGAAAGTTTACATGGCCTTCTGTAGTACTACTTGTGTAAAAAATTTGGTGGGAATAAAGATGAGTTCCCGAGATATGACATAAATGTTGAATTTTATGACCTGGCACTATCTTAAAAAAAAGGTGGCAAAAGAGGATCTCGATAAGTAGATTGGATACTTCTAATGGATACTCTCAGCATACAAAGTTTAATTGAGATAGGGTATGGTATATTGCTTAATAGATATGACAAAATTGTCTAAATTATTTATATGGCAGCCATACTGTAAATAAAGCCATAAACATTTAAAACATGCCATACTGTAACACTACTTGTGCGTAAAGTTTGATGGGAATCAGTTGATTGGTCCTGGATATGAAAATAGTGGAAGCTCAATTGTCTCATGTGGTGTCTCCATTACTGGACAACAAAATGGTTTTGTGTTGGCACATTTTACGTTTTGTCATAGATACTGCTACATATTAAAGTCGTTTGAAATTGTTTGGGATGTATGGCATACTTACCTAAAATATTTACATAGCTGTTATTTTGAAAATATGCCACAGTATCCTTAAGTTGTATAAATTTAGATGGACTACAAAAGTATAACTTATCGCCTGAATTTGGTGGGTAGCAGTTAATTTTTTTCCCAAGATGGGACACANAGATGGACTACAAAAGTATAACTTATCGCCTGAATTTGGTGGGTAGCAGTTAATTTTTTTCCCAAGATGGGACACACAAGTTGATTTTTCATGCGTTGCTATCATCCAAAAAGGCGGACAAATGAGTTTATATATTGGCTTATTTGTTNAGATGGACTACAAAAGTATAACTTATCGCCTGAATTTGGTGGGTAGCAGTTAATTTTTTTCCCAAGATGGGACACAAGTTGATTTTTCATGCGTTGCTATCATCCAAAAAGGCGGACAAATGAGTTTATATATTGGCTTATTTGTTGNACACAAGTTGATTTTTCATGCGTTGCTATCATCCAAAAAGGCGGACAAATGAGTTTATATATTGGCTTATTTGTTGCTTGCATAGATACTGCCAGCATACAAAGTTAAGGAGAAATTGGTTAAAATTGCTTCGTAGATGCATCATATTTTGCTAAAATGTTTATATAGCCACTGTTTTGAAAAGTGTCTGGCCCTCGTAAAACATGTCCATTTACATGGTATACTGTACTAAAACTTGTTTGCCTAAATTTGGTAGGAATCGGTTGATTGTTTTAAGAGATACGACAAAACTTCATTTATTCATGTTTCGCATTATCTTACAAAATGGGAGACAAAAGAAGCTCTGTAGAGACATGTTTGATTGTTGTAAAAGAAACTGCCAGCATACAATGTAAGTTGAAATTAGTTACTTAATTTCGTAGATTTAGAAAACTAAAATAAAATATTTATATTGCTGCCATTTTGAAAATAATTCCCTGGCCCACCAAATCATGTCAGTTTACATGACATACTGTAGTACTACTTGTTTGCCAAATTTGGAAGAGATTGGTTTATTGTTTCCCTAGATATTATGTAACTTAATTTNTACTGTAGTACTACTTGTTTGCCAAATTTGGAAGAGATTGGTTTATTGTTTCCCTAGATATTATGTAACTTAATTTATTTGTGTGGCAATGTTTTACAAAATGGTGAACAAAAAAAGCTTTGGCTACACACTAGTGATGCAACGAATGTAGATTTTTCCACATTCGCGAACGCGAATGTGAATATTCACCTCCGACATTCAAAAATGGCGCCAAAAGCGTGCGCCTACGAACTCGAATTTTACCGCGCGTTTAGAACTGGCCGGCCGGGCGGCCATGTTAAAACCGAGAGTAGCCCATATGCCCCGACTCTGAACGAAGTAAACAAATCGTGATTGCTGGCTTACTGAATGAAGTTAGTTGCTAATAATGTTTTCGTAAAGATTTAGTTTGAGGTTACCTTGACGCGTACCGCTCATACCTACCAGTAGTGGCGACGCTATTCTTACCCACGCCGTAAACCGATGGCCTAACGACCAGAGGAATCCCCGAGCTCGAACCAACTGCACCTGTCATGTTGCCTGAGTCACGACGTGACGCTGCGAACGCGGGGAGTCCCGGGCATATTATCGCCCCTCGCCACAAGAAATTACAAATCGGGGAAAAACAGTGCACCCCGCCTACCCCTATCCCACCGCAAACACGAGAGGGTAAGTCCCGAGTTCTATGGAAAATAGAACAGAAACATATATATACAGGAGCCACGGAGGACAGTTAAGTCAGTTACGCGACAGTTAAGAGAGTTACGCGAGAGTGAAGGACAGTTGAGGTCAGTTATGCGAGAGTTACGAGACGTTTACGACAGAGCAGCAGCGACAAGACAGTTACGACGGAGTCGGGAGTTACGCCGGAGTCACGAGAGTCAGATATGAGGAACGACGAGCGACGAGGAGAGAACTGCACGTCCAGGGATCAAGCCCAGGACTTCCCGGAAGAGACACAGAGACAGCACGACAACACCAGCCACCAGCATTGAGGTAGTTTCAGCAACCCGCCGAAACCTCCCCCCCGACGCAAACATTCGCCGAGACGTGTGTAGGGCGCGGGATAGCTAGATTCCACCGTCCGAGGAGATATAAAAGGGGCTAGGCCTCATAGATGTACAGGTCACTGTAACTTTGGACAATAAAAGTTAAGCGTGAATAAACCGAANAAAAGGGGCTAGGTCTCATAGATGTACAGGTCACTGTAACTTTGGACAATAAAAGTTAAGCGTGAATAAACCGAACCCAGTTACGTCTTTGTGCCACCCCTCTTACAGCAGCCCAAGGTGCCGTTAGCCAACACCGTAACAAATTACTACGTACCCTGCTATCCACCATCCTGTATAGTACAGGTGGGAGCAGCGTCGAGTCAACATACTTAAGTTTTGTTTTTAACTTGTAAAGACTCTATTGTTGTAATTGTACAGTGATAAGTGATATTTCAAAATGAAGCGGTCGTGTGTTAGCGAAGTTTGGACTCATTTTACAATATGTGATGCTGAAAATGTGAAATGCAAAATATGTAATAAACAATACTCGCGCAAAGGAAGAACAACAAGTGCTATGAGAAATCACCTGGAAGCTTTGCATAAAAACGAGTATAATGCTTTAAAGAATAGGGAAAATGAAAAGCCAAATGCTTCTACAACAAGTGTTGTGGCCTCCATTTCGCGACAATGTACGAAAACAGACCTGAAACAAATGTCTTTGACTGATTGCGTCGAAAAAACAAAACAGTGGGATAACAACAATGCCAAGTCTTTGGAAATTGATAATTTAATAAGCGAAATGATTGCCTTAGAGGACTTACCCTTTAGTTTTGTCGAAAGCGTTGGATTTGTCAGACTATTGAGCCATCTTTGTCCGTCGTATAATATAAAAAGCCGACAACATTTTTCTTCGTTTATATGTGAAAATTTCTACGGCAAAGTCAAAGATAAAATTTTGGGATTAATTAAGTCATTTGAAAAATTGGCGTTTACAACTGTTATTTGGTCTGATTCTTGCTCAGGAATATCTTTGCTGAGTCTTACATGTCATGGTATAACAAAAAACTTTGAGAGAAAAATGATTGTGTTAAACGCAGAGGTATTTAACGATGGCCGACATACTGGTGAAAATATAGCTATAAAACTTGAAACCATGTTGTCGCATTGGGAAATACCTAAAGAAAAAGTGCAATGCATTGTTAGAGATGGTGGCACAAACATGAAAAAAGGTATTTCCTTGTTATTAATTAGAGACATTGATTGTTCGTCACACCAAATTCAGCTGGTTGTCAATTAGGGGCTTAAGGCACAAGATTCCGTTATAACAGTGATTGCAAAATGTAAAAAGATGGCAACACATTTTCATCACTCAAATGTAGCTCAAGATGAACTGGCTGCTCTACAAGAAAGACTCGATCAGCCAAAGCTGAAAATCATACAAGAGTGTGCTACAAGATGGAATAGCAGCTTGTATATGTTAGAGCGTATTTTGAAAAACAAAGATTCGTTATGTCTTTATGCTTCCCAGAATAACAAGATTTCACAACTAACTTCCGAAGAGTGGATTATTGTGGAAAAAATAATAACTTTACTCAGACCTTTTGAAGAAATTACAAAAGAACTAAGTGCAGCCAATATTTCTGTATCCTCAGTAATTCCATTATTGTCCACTTTGGAAAAAATTATTGGTGAATTTGATGTGACCGACGAATGCGTTGGGAATACGATTTTAGTTCTTAAACGAGAACTATGTCGCAGATTTTCCCATTTGGAAAATGACGTATTGTTTGCTACAGCAACTTTGATACAAATTAAAATTTTTCAAAAATTCTTCAACCAGAGATCAAGTTGTGAAAAATATTTTAGAGTCAATTGGAAACGATGAATCAAGCCTATCGTCTTGTTCAAATCCTAAGCGTGCCAGAATGACTACTCATCGGATTGAAACATCTGGTTCCAGTGCCAGTCTTGCAGAGAAATCTATATCTTTAAGAGACTCCATGGAATTGCTAATGGATTCCAGCGAAAGTGAAGAAGACGAAAATGAATGTACGAACCTTATAAAAGTTTTGATAAAAAAAACCATTAATAAATATTTATTAGATAAACGTGTGGAAAATGATGTAGATCCACTTACATGGTGGACTGTAAATAATAAGAAGTATGGTGTTATCTCTCTCATAGCCAGGCAATATTTAGTAACACCACCCACTAGTGTGCCTAGCGAAAGGGTCTTTAGTGGGGCTGGTCTTCTTTACACACCCCACCGAAATGGGCTGCAAGGAGAAAAGGCATCAAAACTTCTATTTCTGAAGTTTAATATTTCTGAACTCTTATTTAATTACTAAGTGTTTCACTTAATTGTGCTTAGATATAAACAATTTTTCATAGTTTTATTTTTCGATTTCAAGAAGTAATGTTTAATGGATATCTTAAAAATTACATAATTAGTGAGTTAGTATTAGTACCAAAGTTAAAATTAACAAAATGTTAAGAACATATTTGTTTTAATTGAAAAGAAGATTATTATATTGTTTGTTTTTCTTCACAATATATTTTTAACTTTATTCATAAGAAGTCGATTTGATTTACAATTAAACATGATTACTAGTTCATTAAAAGATCTCACATATTTGAATGAGATACACTTTAGGTTGCATAAATGCATATTGTTAAGTGTTTTTACAATAGTTCTAATTTAAAGTTGATTTGTATAATTAAAAAGGTTGGGTTATATCTTATTCCATTGTTTTGTGTTAAAGCAGTTCAATGGTATTTGATCATACAGTTGTGTTATAATATAGTTTAGAAGTTTTAAGAAATTACCTGCCTTAATTTGATTTTGCTTAGGTAAATAAGAATAAAAGAATATCAAGAGTGTGTTTCTGTTATGTAATCTAGTGAATAACTACAAGGCTGTTTCCCAAATATCATTAAAATACACTCTTATACATAAAAAATATGTTAATAAATAAAAATGTCTTAATCATAGCAGTTGCATTATTATTTAATAAACATTTTCATTTTTCATTGCCAAATACATTTGCAAAATATTGGCATCATTTTTGCGAATGTGAATGCGAATGTTCAAAAACATGCAAATATTTGTGAATGCGAATATTCGATGCATCACTAGTACACACATTTGATGATAGTAATAGATACTCTCAGCATAACAAGTTTTCTCGAAATTGGACAACTTTAGGGTTATTATTGCAAATAAACCTAAAATATATATATTGCCACCATTTTGAAAATAGTGCCATATTCATTCAAATTGTATATATAAACATGGTCTACAATAGTATTACGTATATACAAAATTTTGCAGGAATTGGTTGTGTATTTACATAGATATGACATAAAAGCTTTATTGTTCATGTAGCACTATCTTCCAAAATGGGGGATTAACAACTTTATCATTTTCTAAATTCAATGCTTATATCATGCACTGTCAATATATAAAGTTGGTTTAAATCTGTGTTGAATGGTTCGCAAAATATATAGAAGTAGCTTTATTTTTTCAATTTGCACTATCTAACAAAAGAGAGAACCAATAACATTATCACTAGCTTAAATAATGTTTATATCATGCACTGTCAATGTACCAAATTTGGTTTAAATTGGTTGAATGGTTACCGAAATATAACATAATGCTCTAAATATGAAAAAGTGCTGCCATTTTGAAAAAAAAAGTACCCAACATGGTTGAAAACTATAAAAGTGAAATGTTCTTACTAAATACTATATGTGTAGCCGCTTTGGTGAAATTTTGTTGTTGTGTTTATATGTTATTAGGGGGGCATATATTCCAGACAGACATTCAGGTAATTGCATAAGCCTCTCTTTCCTTCGGAAAGTAGGCTAAAAAGGCCCATCAGTTTGCTGATGTAGTACTACAATTATCTCACCGTTACTATTCTGTTGACATTTATCCATTTGAAGTGGGGCTCACACATCTGTGAAAATAAATGTAATGGGTGTATATTGAAATTGTCTATAATAACTGTAGTTTCTTGTTCAGATTATGATACATACTGGTTAAGTATGAGAATGTATTGTTTTCCAAGTGTTTTTAAACCGTAAATTCTGCAAGAGACTTTATTGGTTGCTAACTTAGTTTCACTTAATGGTTGTTTAGTCATTCCATGTTCCATTCTTGTTTCTGAATTAAATATAATAGGGATATTTCCTCTTTTTTTTCTGCTTACCGCGTGATAGTATGATAAATTTTATTACTCACACTGTGGTCCTTTCTTTATTTGTGTGTGTATCGAGAATAACACATTTTAAAAGATATTACGATTTTACGCTGGAAAAACGGATGCAGCTATGTTGATGTGCCTGTGACGTCAGTATACATGTTGGCCTTTGTGGTTTACATGCAGATGGCCAGGTGGGTTACGTGTGCATTTGAAATTTTTATTATATTTTGTTGTTTTGGAGGGTTTTAATGTTATTGCTGCATCACCAAACTCCAGCAAGTGGAACTATGCAAAAATACCTGTTGATTGTTTAAGTGAAAAAACAAAGTGGGGATAGTGTCTAAACCCAGTTTGGCTGTAAAACACTAAAAAATTTGTAATAAAAGGTACTTTTTTTTTTTTCGTGTAGATAATTTTAGCGTTAAGTAAATGTGTTGTTTTCTTACCGTAATTGCACTGGCCTAATCTGTAACACTGGAATGTTTATTTTAAAGGCGATGCCTGTACGACCAATGAGAAATAGCTTTTACGTTTCATAAAAACTTATGTGGTTTACACTATGTGACAACTATGTGTTTTTGCACCTTGTTATTAAAATATGGAAACGTCCTTGTTCAGGTATAAATACTAATAACGTTATCTCTGAAAATTACTTTATAATTTTGGGGCTGTGTGCTTATGTTTATGCCCATTACATAGGTCTATGTTTAAAATAAACCCTTATCATGCTCATTTAATCCATAGAGACCTAATGCTATCCTTAGTTTTTAGGACTAAATTAAAAATAACTGGGAGACAAAGATGACATTACTATGTAATATGCGTACAGAAATAGAATGTTCGTCAAATGTGCCCAAAAAGTTTCACATTTTTTTAGAATTGAAATGTATGTGTTTGCAGGAAAATATTTAAATTAAGCTAAACGACACGAGTCTAAAATAAAAGTTTTTAGTGTAAATAAAATTCTTGAAAAAAAAAAAATGTGTTTACCTACAACTTTAAATTTATTGCCTAATGCTGTACTAAAATGGTGTTTTGAAACGCTGACTACATTTCAAACATCAACGAAGGTGGTGACAATTGAAATCATGTTAACACTATCTGTAAATTTTGCAAAAAACCTAAATTTCCAAAAACAATTTCATCCCTTTTTCAAAGTTTCTGTGTAATCCACAGCAACCAGCCAAAAATACATTTGGACGCATGCTGACACAGAAACTTGTACATCTACGTCACATACACACTAACCAATAGGGATTCATTTTGATAGTTTACAAAGGAGTTCAAAAATGTTACATTTTGAGAGTGTGATAATTTTAATAATAAAGTGTGCACTGGAATAATATTTTACATAGTGTTGCATACAGAATTTATTTTAGTGACGTCAATGAAAGTGTAATTGATTTTCCAGGAAAAATCTCTATTGACTGTAAGTTTACCAATATTGTTGTATCACCATCAATCAAGTTGAAGATTGAAGATAAATGTGTTTGCAGGAAGAATTGAAATCTGTTAACGCAATACAGAATTAGTAAATGCAAATGTTACAGTAGAATTCTTTGGAGCTTTAGGGAGAATAATGGACATGCTGATTACTTTTGCCTTAACGTTATTTCTCAACCTGATTTATTCACAAAAAAGAATTGCTGATATACTAGATTACAGTAGTGGTGTACAAAATACTCATGCCAACAGGTGTAAAATAATTAAAAATATCTGTTTATTTTACACAATGTGATTTTTACCTGCATTTTGCATCAATTTTATTAAAATTATGTAATCATGTTTTAAATTTTTCCCCTTTAAATTTTTTATATTCTAAAATATCTTTTTTTAACCCCTTAAAATTTTTTTTTGAATGGGTTTCATCTGTGGCTTTTTTAGTTGATGTGTAAACTAAAATTGTACCATCTGTTGGCTATTTTTGAAGTGCATTATTTTAAGAGTCTACCACCCTGGAACCCACACTTCACGTGACCATCATGTGGTAGTACCAAAATAGTTCTGCTATTGTGTGTTTGGCAGCAATGGGTGTCTGGTCCAGATGTGTCTTGAAGGTAAATGTGCTTGGACTGCTTTGTAAGCGTGGGACTGAGGTCACACACATTTATACCCTCTCACTAGTGAATTAGTTCCCATTGTCTCATTTTTGTCTGTAGCTCTTAACTAAATGTCAATATGGTTGTAGTTCCTTACCAGCACTTGTGTTTTCCTGACTGACACAAGCCTCTTCAGCAGATGGCGATTGCATATAAGGTTTCCACATCTTGAAACATCAGGTTTTTTCTCATCCTGTCTCATGCATACAGTATGTGTACAAAAAGTTTTGTTACAAAAAAATAAAACATGATGTAAGAAAATATGTGTTGTGGGCAGGAGGGGGTGCTCCACGGATTCCCATCACTGTAGTCTTCACTGTAGCCTCAAAGTATATAAGGCTGAAAGCAATGCTCATCGCAAATATTTTATGTATTCATTCATTTCCTGTTGTTAACATTGGTTAGAATTGCTGGAGAAATCTTGTATTTTTTCCTGCACACTTTGGGTTGATGCTGTCTGTAGTTCCTCGTAAGCTCATAGTCACGTGGTTCAGGTTGTTTGGACCCAAGTTTTGATTTGTGTGCTAAAACCGCCGGGAGTAAGGTTTTGATCGACTCACACCCAACCATTCGTGGGGGAGGAAATTTCTTCATTACTTCTCGGACTGTACCAAGTTGACACATGCTCTTTGTTTGCCATCAACTGCCCTGTAGCCAGTTGAGTGGCAGACAGTATGAAAGGCATCACCTGTCTTCACAGAGAAAGGCACCCAGCCTAAATGTAGGATATGCAGGTAAAGTTTATGAGTATTGGGAATGTCCTAGCCACATTGACGCACAATTAAATCTGCAAACGACAGAAATCTTTGTCACACAACCACCATCTTGTCCCAAGTCCTGACACATGGATGAGACCACGATTGGGAACAAAATATCTGAAATAACTGGTTCATAACCTCACCACTCAATTTCTGATTCATCATTAAATCTTTAAATTAAAGAATGCTTTGGTGGAAATGTTGCACCATACAAACATCTTAGCAAGTATAGCATTTCATTACTTCAAAAGTCACACATTATTAATGACCCTGGCGTTAAATATTGTGGTTAATAATACTATAGCAGGACTTACTGTATCCCTGTGGATGGTAATCGTAATACTTTATTAAAATTCTAGTTCTTATCACAGTAAACAAATTTATCATGACACCATAATTTTGTGGGCAACAACTGTTGATCTTACTGTGCATCTGTGAGAATATTGTATTGAGTTGCCCCCTTATTTGTTTAAAAGACTGATTACCAAAAATAATACTTCCACTAGGTATGTGAAGAAGGTATTTGGGCTTTTTGGATCAAGTTATTGGAAAGAGACTTGTGCTGAAAGCTACATTTATTCCACAGACATATATTAATACAATACAGATGATGTGCAAGTGGCCTTTACTAAATTTCTTTTCCATTGGCATGAAACTAATGTTAAAATATACCCTTTAACATGAATTTCATACCTTAATTGTTAACCTGAATATATGTTCACATTTAGTTGTAAGTATTTTTATTGTGCCTAAAATATTTTTTTCATTTTTTATAGCTGTGAAGGTTGCAAAGGTTTCTTCAAACGAACGGTTCGAAAAGACTTATCGTATGCCTGTAGGGAAGAGAAGAATTGTATTATTGATAAACGACAGCGCAACAGGTGTCAGTACTGCCGGTACCAGAAATGTTTAGCCATGGGAATGAAGCGTGAAGCAGTACAGGTATGCATGTATATACTGAAGTTTCAGGGAATTAACAGGGATTATATTTTGAAAGTACAAATATGTGTCTTTAAACTATTGCTACTCAATTTAGTATTACAAAATTATTCCACATAATGCATTTCTTTTGGTGCTTCCAATTCAGTTTTTTATACCATTTTTATGAAAATGCATATTTGGTTGAGTGTGGGTAGTACACCTATTATCAATTCATTTAAAACCAAGAGTACAAAAAAAAGATAGTTTCTATTACATTGGAGTGCTGCATAATGTGTTATAGATAGTGAGTAATTAAGGAAACTTGTCACAAACTACAGTATTGTCTATAGGTTGTCATTATACATTTCTAGCCCAGCCCTCTACCCATCCCCTTGAATCATATGGATTGCTGAGAGGATGGCCATTGCAATCCCTACTGTCAGGAAGGTCTCCCCCAGGTCATCTATACCAGGATCAGAGAAACTCTCCAGGCCAGTTCTTCCGGGGTGATTTTCCAAGTTTAAATAGGAAATTTTAAGTAGTCAATATATTAACCCATTAGTACGTGGTTGTCCCCCAGTGGCATCACGGGATGGAACCTGGCAAGTCTGTCAAATCAGCAGCTGTCTTGAGCATGCCGCCCCTATTCCTCAAGGTAGGTTCGTCTCCTGTTGATCTCCCTCTGGCATCTATCTCCCTCTGAACGTTGGACTGCATGTGCACCTGCCTTTTCACCCGGTGAACTCATCAGGATGTCTGAGGGCATCCTAGCATAGGATGGGGAAGGAATTGTAAATATATAAGACTTCTATCAGGAATGCAGTGAAATTACTATACTGAACCGAAGACCCTATCATGCCCATGGTAGACTGGCCCTCACCCTGTAACCTGGGGAAAATGCCTACCGTCTTAACCTTAACACTACGTAGAGTTAGTGTTTGTTCACTGTACATCCACTGTAAATTGCTTTATGGGTTGTCTGTTGCACCCCTCACATCGCCACTCCCTTGTAGACCTGGGGTACCATAGCCAGAAGACAGCAAACTCCAACTGCACCAGTTGAATCAAAGTGGCAATTGTCACTGAATGGACCAAGCTGACAATTGTCTCTATATAAACTGAGTAGACAACTGCTCCCCGACCCCAGCATGCTGCTCCATTTATGTAGGGCGATCATGGGAGTGCTCTCAGGGTGATGGAGAATCAATCCCCTTCCAATTAAATAGTATTTGCTTTAATTACAGCTGGAAGGGCAGCTATCACATATCGCACAAGTGCTGATGGCCTCTGCATGGTCACATCTTTGGGTCAGTTACATATGACTCATCTGCTTCTGGAGCCGGTCGCGCTCATCATAACCTCCCTGCATTAAAAGTGCAAGGAGTGGGATAACATTGACTATCCATGTTCACTATGGGCCTAGTTGATATCATAACAAGGATTTTGCTATGTTGTATGATGGTGGCATCTTTACTCAAACATATTGTGGCTGTCCTCCATAAGCTTCATGCTACTTTAGACTGTAAGGACACATAAATAATGAGCAAGCATGGTGTGAAGGAAGCAGTGTGTATGCACTGCTTCCTAATGTTGCTTAGTTTGTAAATGTTTCCTCGCAAATCTTGTCTCTTATATTTCCCTGTGCTAGTTTATGGATTTCAAATTGGCATGATATGGGAGCAACTTAATGTTGTTATGGCCATGTGACTTGATAATTTCACAAATTTTGAATGCTGTCAGACTTAGGACTTGCTCCATCTATAATAATAAATTTGCAAATTCCTTGTCCAACTTCCTACAAGAACTTGCACAGTACGTATTGTGTGTTCATAGGTTTCATCAACATAAACAATTGTCCTTTGAGCTTCTCGAAACTGACACATTCCTCTTATATCAAGTTTTCATACCAAAATCTTTTTCTTTGACTGGTGTTTCTTCCAACAGAATACTTGCTTTAATAATTTCTCACAAATATTCCTTGCTGCAATCTAAAACCCCCATCCTCTTACAATGCCTTGTGTAACTTCGTTAACATCGCAACAGTTTTCGTAACCATTTAAAATTGTTTATTTTTTTTGTCTCGTAGCACAGCATATAAAATCCACCAACATCAATTCATGTGTTCTTTTTTTTTTATGTACCCATGAGTGTTGAAAAACTCAAAAACTGTTCTTAAATTCACTTTCTCCTCTGCCAAAAAGTTTTTGCTGTTATTGCTTCAACACTCTTCGCAGCACCTGTTGCTTCAGCAACATTATACACAATGAACTTCTAGAGGTACACCCACCTCCTGTGTCAGTCACTATGCCATATGACTATGAGGAGGGCGTAAATTGTGGGATACAGCATGCTCGCTGAATGTTGCCATACAGCCAATACATACTACCTTGGAGTAAATAAAAAATAAAATATTAGTGCATACAAAGTTGACACTCAATGCCACTGTATTTTTTTTTTCCCCAACTGCCATGAGAAAATGCAAACTTGACAAATGTGAAAATAAATTTGCCACTGCTTTAAAATAAAATTTTTTTAATAATTCTCTATTAATAATAATTGGTTTTAAACACAAGACAGGTGCATCCACATGCATTTAATTTAAAAATAGTATACAAAATGTTTTGGAAAGTAATTCTTAATTTTTTGTTTGTAGGCAAATTGGAGGCCACCCTGCAGTTTTTTCTTCTGGCTCAAGTGGCTACAAATATGTTAGTTTGAGTTTGGTAGTTATTTATTTTGTGTTTTGAATGTTGGTTTGTGTTAATCACTTGATATATTAGGTTTTACATAATTAATTTAGCATTGTGTGCCTTACTGGGATACTTAAATAATCACACACTTTTCAATTGATGCAGCTGCATTTGTACTATACAAAATGAGATTATATGGGTCTGTTCAAAACTGAAAAAAACCTACACACATATATATATATATATATACATATAGACACACACATCACATCAAAGCCGAACAAAAATAGTTTCCAAGCGATGCTGTGAACAAAAATGTAAAAAACAACAGCTTTACCTAAAGTTTAATTTGCAATGAATTCGTAGGTTGTAACAGTTAGGGACGTCGCAGTGATATTTGCAGTGCAGTACAAAAAACTGTTAAAAAATATTTCATGCAGCATGCAAAACTATTTAATCAAGTAAATTCAACATATTCTGCACTATTTAACACAAAATATATAACATACAAAGTTATATTAATTATTTATTAGACAAGACACAGCCCCACACTCCACACAGAACACAACACACCACACCATTTAGTGGAAGTTGATGCCTCAACGACCCTGGTAGGGACTTGCTCACCCCTAGGACCTGTTAACAGGATTACTTGGCAGCTGTCCTAATGAGATACAGCCCTAATTGATGGGCAAGTAATTGCGCAGGCTGGAGCAAAAGTGGATTTTGTGGGCTGCACGTGGCAAAACGGTTATTTCCTTACAGTAGAGGAAGCAGCAGCTGTACATGGAACGGCTAGTTTTGGCCTTGGAGGGGCTGGTAGCAGTGACTATATTGCTCTTGGTTTGGGGAGGCACCATTCCATGATATATCTGGCAGTGAACCCTGGTCCAACACTGGCGTGTGTGTTGTATGTGCCCGTGTGCAGGTGAGCGTGCGTGTACATTCACATGTACAGAGAGAGAGATGGAGATAGAGATAGATTTAGAGAGAGATAGATATATATTTATATATACAGGCTGATTCTAAAATCATGGGACAAACATTGAGGGGTGGCAGAGCTCACTAAAACAAACAATTATTGTATAGGAATATATGGGCGGGAGTGATGCGTTGAGGCACAAACACAAAAATAACACATGAAATGCAGCTGATGCTAATGCAGCAGGTCACTGGCGCACCGTTTGACTGCCCTTAACTATTGCCACCATTGTCAGCCAATCACGCCATATGTAGAGGTCGCCAAGCATGCGCAATTGTTGGTGGAATGCATTTCCAGCAACTGTTTTAACATTTTCTATAAGTGTGCCTCAAAGCGTCACTTCTGCCCATATATTCCTATACAATAATTGTTTGTTTTAGTGAGCTCTGCCACCCCTCAATGTTTGTCCCATGATTTTAGAATCACTCTGTATGTATAGATAGATAGATATAGATATATATATATATATATGTATGGAGATATATATATATATATGTATGGAGATATATATATGGAGAAAGAGAGAGAGAAAGACATATATAGAGAGAGGAGATATTATATGCACTTTCCGGTAGAGTGCACATGAAAACTGTGCTGGGGATAACCCTTAAGATGCGGACCCCTTTGGTGTGTAGCGGCGTAACTGTTTATTGGGGTGGCGTGTCTGTGGCAGNATATATATATGTATGGAGATATATATATATATGTATGGAGATATATATATATATGTATGGAGATATATATATATATATGTATGGAGATATATATATGGAGAAAGAGAGAGAGAAAGACATATATAGAGAGAGGAGATATTATATGCACTTTCCGGTAGAGTGCACATGAAAACTGTGCTGGAGGATAACCCTTAAGATGCGGACCCCTTTGGTGTGTAGCGGCGTAACTGTTTATTGGGGTGGCGTGTCTGTGGCAGNAGGATAACCCTTAAGATGCGGACCCCTTTGGTGTGTAGCGGCGTAACTGTTTATTGGGGTGGCGTGTCTGTGGCAGAGGTTATTGAACACAATGTTACCTGTGGCATGTTAAAAGTGTCTCACAAATACCACTTGTACAGCTGTGAAATGCATCACAAGATTATATAAATAGTATTATCAATAAATAAAAATAATTATGGTTGTAATCTCCATACCTAAAATTACAAGTGTCATCATATCAAACTGAGAAGATATTTTATATACAAAGAGTTAATCAACAATTAAATGTATGAAAAAACTTGTTACCCTGCAGGGTTAGATTTTGCTGATAGCAGTTGGAAAATAAGTGGAAATGCATTGAATACGTAGTCAACATCGTCCAATCCAAACAGGTTTTACATCATAAACTGTTCATGTGTATATGGCTCTCTGATCGTAAGTGGAATGGCACCACTCCCTGCACCAGTCTGCAACTATTAGACCAAGTTTCTTATAATAGGTCATCTGACAACACGACAAGTGCAGTTGGCTGTGAAATTCCATTGTGTATGTATCACAGTGTGTGTTTGGAGTGTCTGGAAGACACGGTGAGCACCATTGAACAGTTAAGTGACATTGAGAATGGTCGTATGGCGGGACTCAGAGAGGGTGACTGTACATTTCACAGAATTGCNTTGAACAGTTAAGTGACATTGAGAATGGTCGTATGGCGGGACTCAGAGAGGGTGACTGTACATTTCACAGAATTGCAGTGTCAGTGTGACGTGTCAGTGGTGGAGAAGATGGGTGGCAGAGGGTTCCCACAGCCGCCTAGCCCCACTACTTGCACTAATGAATGCCTGGACAGAAGGATCATTTGGGTCTCCATGACTGATGAAATAGCAACCAAATGTACAACAAGAGCCACTGTAGCCCCCCATGTGTCTGTGCGAACAATAAACAATTGATTGTTACTGGTAAATTTACGTTCTTTTCTTCCTCTGGCATGCAAACTGCTGACACCTGCTCATTATTGTGAACATCTCCAGTAATGGCAGGAGAGTGTGTGTTTGGAGAGGTGAATGNCAAACTGCTGACACCTGCTCATTATTGTGAACATCTCCAGTAATGGCAGGAGAGTGTGTGTTTGGAGAGGTGAATGGAGAGCAGTGGTGATTAGTCATGAAAGTTGTTTTTTGCCTTGGACAGTGTGATGGCTATGTTCACATTCAAAGACGTGTAGGTGAGAAGATCAATCCATTGTGTATTCGCACTCGCCATACCAGACCCACACCTGGGATTATGGTATAGGGGGCCGTAAGCTACACATCCTGATAGCCTCTGATATTCATTCAGGTGAGCATGATTAATTCGTCATACATCCATGATGTCAGTCCTGTTCTTCGACCATATCTCAACACACTGCATGAACCAATCTTCCAGTACGATGGTGCTTGCCCCCATGTCACCAGGGGAACGCAACGTGCTCTACACTGTGTACGCATGCGCCTTGGCCTGCTAGAGCTCCAGACCTCAGCCCTATCGGGCATGTGTGAGACAGGATGGGACATTGTGCTACATCCAGCCCAGTTCCGGCCCCAACCATCATACACTATGAAGTACAGTGTGTGTGATATACCTTACCCCAGAGAGACATTCAGAATTTGTATGATAGGTTACATGGGGTGTTTGCTGTATATGTGGCATTTAGTGTTCTGGATGTTTTGATCACTCGTGTACAGCCGCCTTCTTCTTGTATACCAACTTTGGGGGCAGATAAGTGTATTCTTAAGGGGTGTTTTTAAATGCATTTCCAATTACAAATAACTAGGAAGCTTGACAGACCACACTCACTTATATCTAGTCAGTTTATTTACCTGAAGAAGTGATAAATGAAATAATATACCCAAAATTGTATTACATGTTTTACCTTGGTGATAGTTATGGTTGACTGTAAATGATGTCAATGTATTAAAAAGTATGTATTTGAAAAAAAAAATTGGCTTATAAAATATTTTATCCATCTGATGAGTTTGGTGGTCCATTAATTGAATAGTGCTGCTATAGTGTTTCTATCTCCTATGGACTATGATTAATACTTACTTGATCTGTGTTGAGTAGTAATATTGTAAAATTTCAATGNGTGTTTCTATCTCCTATGGACTATGATTAATACTTACTTGATCTGTGTTGAGTAGTAATATTGTAAAATTTCAATGCAGTCTCATTTTGTGAATTTTCAAGTAACCCAAACTATTTACACTGTAAAATATTTGCGTATGCCACTATAATCATGACAGACTTATTTTGTCTTAATTATGNCCACTATAATCATGACAGACTTATTTTGTCTTAATTATGGGTATGTTTTGGGCACATTTATAGATTCATTTTACATGACGATGTTAAGTCACTGTAAATATAAGAGGGTGTTTAACGGCTATGAAAAAGGGGAAATACGGGAATTGTACATGTATTTTAGCTGCCCAAGAAATGTCAATGATTGTATGGGTATTGTGTACCATGTGCGGGAATCCTGTAGTAACACGAAACATGTTGATATGATTGCTTGCTGATGTTATAGTTTTTCGGAAAATATGTATTGTTTACATTACTGAATCAGTACATAAGTATTGCAAAAGCTGGCTTGTAAATATAGGAACAAAATGGAAAGTGTGTGTAAGTTGTGAGATTTCTTACGTGTGTGATAGTTTTTTCTTCTTCATTTTGTTAAATACGGTATTGATTTTGTGGTTTTTTGATAGTTAATCAGTACAGTGAGTCCACTGTTGTTGTAAGTATGTACCATTTTGAGTTTTTGAATGTGTATTTAAATTATTGTATTTGTGTGCGTAGTAATTTGTAATTGGAGAGATTTAAACTGCAATTTTTCAATTCTTTTGCTATAGGTTATTCTTTCCGTTTCCACTATTAATGCTCCTTTGCAGTGAATATTGTATTATAAATTCTGCATACTAACTAAACTAAATGCAGAAGTTTTTAATGTTTATGCCCATGACTAACTCAACTACATTTGCGTGGGTGAATTAGGCCTAGGCACAATTCAAATAAACATACAAACATTCTGCATAATGCAGTTATAAAAAGAAGCACAGTGGCTTAGCTACAGTTGTTATAAAACTTAGTATCACTTTTTTGTTTATCTTAGTGATGCAGTAATTGTTGGTAGAGTCTGTTGGCCATTTCCATAAAAAGAATTGTTTCTATAAAACAGAGACTTTTTTAAAATACGTAGCTACTGAATTAGTGTCATTCTAATTTTTGCAATTGTCACTTGAAAACACTTTGAAAATACATTAAATGCATTTCAGAAGTAAACAAAAAACATCACTGTCCATTGTGCTTGGATACATATATCACTATACAGTAGTGTAAATTGTTACATTAAGGTACTGTGAATTTTAACTCTTATGTACAATACTATGTTGTGTAGTGATGTGTTAATAGCAGTTGTGCCTGGAATATTAGTTTTAAGTAGGGATAGGGGTTTTCTGCGCACTGAATACCACAAATTCTGAGATAAGGGAACATAAATTCTGCGACTGAGAAAACAAGATTCTGCTGCAGAATAAACTACGNATACCACAAATTCTGAGATAAGGGAACATAAATTCTGCGACTGAGAAAACAAGATTCTGCTGCAGAATAAACTACGTTCTGCAATTTATAAAGGTTATATGCAAGGAAAGCAAGTGTCTGGAGTGTGATCTCACTCCATTACTCAGTTCAGTCAAAATAATCTAATGCAAGCCAAAGAAAAATTTCTTTCATAAAATGCATTACTAGTCTAAAGCTGCGATTTGATTATTGGTTTTTCGATTCTAACGATATTGGCAAACATTAAGTAATTGAAATAATTATACTTTCACAGCTGCACATTTGTGTTATTGATCTACCAATGAGTGAATAAGAATGTCAAATTAATGAAAGTATATTAGATCCTGTATTCAGCATAGGACTGCCAAGTGAACTTTCTAATTATTGCAGTTAAAACCGTGTATTACGTAAAAAAAAAAAANTGTATTCAGCATAGGACTGCCAAGTGAACTTTCTAATTATTGCAGTTAAAACCGTGTATTACGTAAAAAAAAAAAAATAGGAAGTTTTAATTTAAAGACGTTAAAACAATTGCAGATTTCAGGCAGCAATAGATGTTTTGGTTGCAGATATTGGTTAAGTGACCACGTCATTCATCATGGCAGAAGTGTAATCTTCTATTTACGTACAAGCTAGGTTACAAAGTGTAATGCAACATTGTGCGGGACTATATTTCAGTTTTAGCAAATGGCACTAATGATGGAGTTTGTATTTTCTGTCGCATGAAAATTTTTTAAGAGGCGGGAAATTCCGAACTATGATATAAATACNTCGCATGAAAATTTTTTAAGAGGCGGGAAATTCCGAACTATGATATAAATACGCTAATCAGTTTGATTTGTGTTTTGGCTACCCACCGGTGCGTACAATTTTTTACGGATCTTGAATGTTAAAATGAAAAAGGAAACAGAGTTTTGCAATATCTATGGATTTATTTTAGTTGATGGACAAACAACATGTATTCACGTGGTANGTGTTTCTATCTCCTATGGACTATGATTAATACTTACTTGATCTGTGTTGAGTAGTAATATTGTAAAATTTCAATGTAGTCTCATTTTGTGAATTTTCAAGTAACCCAAACTATTTACACTGTAAAATATTTGTGTATGCCACTATAATCATGACAGACTTATTTTGTCTTAATTATGGGCATGTTTTGGGCACATTTATAGATTCATTTTACATGACGATGTTAAGTCACTGTAAATATAAGAGGGTGTTTAGCGGCTATGAAAAAGGGGAAATACGGGAATTGTACATGTATTTTAGCTGCCCAAGAAATGTCAAAGATTGTATGGGGATTGTGTACCATGTGCGGGAATCCTGTAGTAACACGAAACATGTTGATATGGTTGCTTGCTGATGTTATAGTTTTTCGGAAAATATGTATTGTTTACATCACTGAATCAGTACATAAGTATTGCAAAAGCTGGCTTGTAAATATAGGAACAAAATGGAAAGTGTGTGTAAGTTGTGAGATTTCTTACGTATGTGATAGTTTTTTCTTCTTCATTTTGTTAAATACGGTATTGATTTTGTGGTTTTTTGATAGTTAATCAGTACAGTGAGTCCACTGTTGTTGTAAGTATGTACCATTTTGAGTTTTTGAATGTGTATTTAAATTATTGTATTTGTGTGCGTAGTAATTTGTAATTGGAGAGATTTAAACTGCAATTTTTCAATTCTTTTGCTATAGGTTATTCTTTCCGTTTCCACTATTAATGCTCCTTTGCAGTGAATATTGTATTATAAATTCTGCATACTAACTAAACTAAATGCAGAAGTTTTTAATGTTTATGCCCATGACTAACTCAACTACATTTGCGTGGGTGAATTAGGCCTAGGCACAATTCAAATAAACATACAAACATTCTGCATAATGCAGTTATAAAAAGAAGCACAGTGGCTTAGCTACAGTTGTTATAAAACTTAGTATCACTTTTTTGTTTATCTTAGTGATGCAGTAATTGTTGGTAGAGTCTGTTGGCCATTTCCATAAAAAGAATTGTTTCTATAAAACAGAGACTTTTTTAAAATACGTAGCTACTGAATTAGTGTCATTCTAATTTTTGCAATTGTCACTTGAAAACACTTTGAAAATACATCAAATGCATTTCAGAAGTAAACAAAAAACATCACTGTCCGTTGTGCTTGGATACATATATCACTATACAGTAGTGTAAATTGTTACATTAAGGTACTGTGAATTTTAACTCTTATGTACAATACTATGTTGTGTAGTGATGTGTTAATAGCAGTTGTGCCTGGAACATTAGTTTTAAGTAGGGATAGGGGTTTTCTGCACACTGAATACCACAAATTCTGAGATAAGGGAACATAAATTCTGCGACTGAGAAAACAAGATTCTGCTGCAGAATAAACTACGTTCTGCAATTTATAAAGGTTATATGCAAGGAAAGCAAGTGTCTGGAGTGTGATCTCACTCCATTACTCAGTTCAGTCAAAATAATCTAATGCAAGCCAAAGAAAAATTTCTTTCATAAAATGCATTACTAGTCTAAAGCTGCGATTCGATTATTGGTTTTTCGATTCTAACGATATTGGCAAACATTAAGTAATTGAAATAATTATACTTTCACAGCTGCACATTTGTGTTATTGATCTACCAATGAGTGAATAAGAATGTCAAATTAATGAAAGTATATTAGATCCTGTATTCAGCATAGGACTGCCAAGTGAACTTTCTAATTATTGCAGTTAAAACCGTGTATTACGTAAAAAAAAAAAATAGGAAGTTTTAATTTAAAGACGTTAAAACAATTGCAGATTTCAGGCAGCAATAGATGTTTTGGTTGCAGATATTGGTTAAGTGACCACGTCATTCATCATGGCAGAAGTGTAATCTTCTATTTACGTACAAGCTAGGTTACAAAGTGTAATGCAACATTGTGCGGGACTATATTTCAGTTTTAGCAAATGGCACTAATGATGGAGTTTGTATTTTCTGTTGCATGAAAATTTTTTAAGAGGCGGGAAATTCCGAACTATGATATAAATACGCTAATCAGTTTGATTTGTGTTTTGGCTACCCACCGGTGCGTACAATTTTTTACGGATCTTGAATGTTAAAATAATTTTAAAATTAAAAAGGAAACAGAGTTTTGCAATATCTATGGATTTATTTTAGTTGATGGACAAACAACATGTATTCACGTGGTATNAAAAAGGAAACAGAGTTTTGCAATATCTATGGATTTATTTTAGTTGATGGACAAACAACATGTATTCACGTGGTATTTGAGTGAAATTAATTTATGTGCACAATGTACCAATCTTTTAAAATGTATGCTAAGTGCATCAGTTTTTAATATTAATATTTTAACAAAGTTCATGGAAAATTAACTGTTTTAGTTACATAATTTAAAATATTCACTGGGGGAAATTAATTTCTGGTTTTGTTGTTATACTTGTGAATTAACATCTGGTAGCCCTAAATGTTTGATTCTGCAATGATTATGGGATTATGCAGGACTCCTACTTTTCTGTGGAAAATTCCACGATCGTGGAATTGCAGAATACTCAAAATCCTAGTTTCAAGTAAAATGCTGTTGACGCTATTCCCCACCTGTGGGTCATAGGATCTCAGTTAATGTTAAATGGCACAGACTACAAGGTGCCTTGAAGGTTGAGGGTATATAAAACAATGACTTAATCACGTCTTGGTTTTAACAGGTTTATTTGACGGGAATTCATGCACACATTCCCGGTACTTTTGCGTGAAGTACACATACTTTCTCGGCACCTTTTGCTGAGAATTAACTCATACGTTATCGACCCTGCGAGTTCNGCGTGAAGTACACATACTTTCTCGGCACCTTTTGCTGAGAATTAACTCATACGTTATCGACCCTGCGAGTTCTTGGCCTGAAGGGTTGATTACAGTGTTCTGGCTAACGTTTCCGATGCTGTGGGGGCATTAGGTGACAGGNGGCCTGAAGGGTTGATTACAGTGTTCTGGCTAACGTTTCCGATGCTGTGGGGGCATTAGGTGACAGGACACGTCCCCGAGTGACGACGTTGTTACTTAACTGTACTTGTTGCGGGGTAGTTGTTCTGGCAGTAGTTGAGATTTGGTGAGTTTGGTGGCCCTGTTACAGGCCCTCGGACTGGCTGTTGTTGGAGTGCTGTACTCAGCTGGCTTCCTCTCGACTTGGAGCTCCTCGTTGAAGCTCACCACTCGACTCCCGTTTGCGGTGTAGGATTGTAACTGATTTATTACCTCCCTACCACGTCCCGGCGAGGGACCCTTGGCGGGCCCCCACCCCGGCTCTCGGTGCGGGATTGCAACTGACTGACTGACTGATGCTACTGACTCACTCGTCCGGGGTCCGATCTCCCCGGCCTCGGTTAACTGTTGCACAGGCTTTCTCTTTCGGCGCGCGCTTCTAACTGACTAGTTGCTTACTCTGACGTAACTGATTCTCCCGGCGTGGAGTATCGCAGCTTCCGACTCTCCCGATATGTCTCTAAAACGGCTTTTAAACTATCTGGGCGCCCTCCCTAGATTCCTACACGTGCCTCCCTTGTTTTAGAAGGGGGGGGGGGTGTTGAGGAAGGCTTCGAACAATGAACACTTCATCCACCTGTTGGCCTCTTGTCGGTGGAGGGCAGGGGGTGGTGTGGGCCAGTTGCCCCTGCCATACGCTGTCACCTTATTCTGGGTGCGTATCACCCTTCAGCATGTGTTTTAATTTCTCTCGTGGGCGGAAATCGCCAGCATATCTCGTCATTTCTTAGGCGTGTACAAGTTTCACGCGGTTTGCTAGGGGGGAGTGGGGGAGAGGCCCGTGGGCGGAAAGTGCTACCCCACATTGGCTTGACCTTGGCACGCGTTAACGGGTAACACGTGTCATCCGGGAGGCCCTACACTGGTTTAAGTTGGTGGGGGAGGGGGGTCGTGACAGCGCCGCTTCTAACGCATACTTCCAATATGCATTACGCGTCGCAGTTGACTAACAGTATTCACAGGCATGTTCAGAGCATACACCTTCTTGAAATTACTATTAACACAAACAAAAATAATCCATCTATTTTACTGTCGATTAACAATCCCATCCAAATTTTCATGAATTTTTACAATTTGTATGTTTGTATAAAATAACCTCAGTTCCAGTATTTGTGTTGCAAACACATTAAATCATAGCTTTGCTGACCTTGGTGAATTTCTTGTTGGTAGTGCTTGTAAATTAAATGATACATTGACCTGATGTACTTAAGTTTATGCTCTTGATTTCATGATTTGAATTTTCAGCTTCAAAGTTAAAATGTTAACCAAAAAATTCTGCTAAGTTGTGGCTTAGCAGAAATTTTCAGCAACCTAAATATAAAAATTGTGCAGCATCAACGCGATAAACTTTTCGCTGCAATGCCCAATTAAATATGTTGGTTTTCATGGGCAACAATTTCACTCCGTGATTGTTTTTATATAAGAACATAAGGCTGTTTGTTTAATAAACCTGTGCCTGATCTTGTACCTCAAATGACCTGTTTTCTGGCACCTTGAACCATACATAAGCACTAATAAAATTTATACTTATGAAAAGTATAAACTCACTATGAATGCTGTGTGGGGGTAGGCGAATCATTTTTTCTCACCGTTTACTCTATGAATTTTTGTATCTTTAGATTTTTGATCATGCAGAAACATGGCTCACAGGTGCGTAGGGAAATATCTTTCCAAAGTGACTGGAAGAGAATTTCCGTGGGCTCAAGAAGTGGAAAGGGAGTTCTGCAAGACGTTCTTTATATAACACAACATTCTCTATCAAGACACTGGGAAGAACAGCTGTTATAAGCTACAAAAGGAGCAAAGCACATAAGTAAATTTAAAGTGTTCAGAAATCTGTACCAATTGATGTGTGGGCTGTTCCAGTACTTTCTTCAAGTTGCTCAACAGGCAAGCCAGGAGAAATTACATCAAAGTCTGTTATTTCATCGTCTCAACCATGTGAAACCTCACCATCAGGTGTTGATGGTTATCTGTGGATGGATGAAGTAACCCGTGAAGATGCATTATGGTTTATACAGACTGTCAAGAATCACGACTCTTTAAAAGGGACAGTCTTTTGTAAAATGTTTCCAGCTGATCTTATTGCTAACAGCATGCAACTTCAGAAGGATAAAATTTCCTATGTTGTTGTGTATGGTCGTGCTCCATATTTTGAAGCATTGTTGAAAAACAACATTACAAGAGTGTGATCATTTTGTTCTTAGTTTCGATGAGACTATGAACAAGGTGTCCCAAAAACAGCAAATGGACTTGCGTTAAAAATTTTGGGAACCAAAAATTAATAAAGTGACTTTTAAATACCTTATATCAGTGTTTCTTTTTCATATAACTGGATACCACCTTGACGCTATTAAAGCTGGTTTGGATGGGTTCGATTTAAATAAGATAATACAACTCTCAATGGATGGTCTAAACGTTAATGTAAAAGTCTCCAGGCTCTTGAAAGAACTGAGATCTGATCCAGAGTCCCCTCAGTTACTTGATAAGGTACATGTGGACATCACACAATTCATAATGCTTCAAAACAGGCATTAGAATGACTAGTTGGTAGAGTTCTGCAGTTTCCTGTATAATTTATTTAGGGAGGCTCCAGGTAGACGTGATTATGTGATGACTTCAAATTGAATTGTTTTTCCTTTTAAAGTGTGCTCTATAAGATGAATTGAAAATGGTAAAGTAACTAGAAAAGCCAGAGAAATTCTACCCAATGTTTAGAAGTATGTACATTCAGTGAAAGGAACTGCCAGGGAGCCTTCATGCAGCAGCTTCTCACTTGTGAGTCACTTGCCAATGACATTGAACCATTTCTCACAGAGTTTCAAGTAGATTCTCTTATGGCACTATTTCTGACAGTTTAATTCTTCTAATGAAAACTCTGATAAGCAGAATTGTGAAAAAATATTTTCTGGAAAGTACACCTTTTGATAAAATTGATGTTTTGAAGCAAGATTCTAACAATTCTTTTGTGAATATGAAAGATATTAAATACATTGATGTTGGTATGCCACATGGGCTGCATTGCATTAGTGTGCCAGTGTTTCAGAGGACATTTTGTTGTTCAAGAAAGATTGCAGAACTCCTATGCTGCATTTTGTAGCAAAACTTTGGCAGAGGTCTCCGCTGGAATACAAATTGGCTAAAGCACTTGAATCCTGCTCATATATGCTCCCAGGAAGGATCTGAGAAGCAACTAGCAGTTGCTTTAGAAATGGTTCTTAATGCAAATCTGTTACCTTCCAGCACCATAGAAAGAACAGATAGTTAGTACAAGGCCGTGTGTTCCACAAACGTTATTGATGAAATGAAATCTTTTTCTAGTTGTGGATGTCACTTGTTCATGAAAAGCAAGAGTATGAAAATCTTTCAAAGGTAGTAAAGCTGCTGTTAATAATTTCACATGGGAATGCTTATGTAGAGCAAGGATTCTCAATAAACAAACATACCGCAGAACCCTGCTTAACAGCGGCTCGATCGTTCAATTTGCGGCATAAAGTTGTCAAAAGTAGTTCAACTGACTTCTCATTTCTCCTTCTCTTAGAAAGGAGAGGATGTTTCTCACTCCTCTCTTCCCCTTCTTTTTGGTACTCTCTCTCTCACTTCCCCTCTTGCTCATGGTTGGCTGTTCTCCAGTTGCTAAGTGGAGAAGTATTGATTGCGTGCTACCAGCTGGAAGAGAGATAGTAGCGAGCGATAAGGAGGGAGAACAAGCAAAAGCGAGATGGAGACGGCCATGGAAAAAAAATCACAAAACTATGAAGACGGTTGATACAGACTGTGGTTGTTGATCATAGCCTAACTTCAATGTAGTTTACATTTTAAACTACAGGCAATCGAGGCTGCCGTTCTGTGAAATAAATATTCCTTCAAATTCAACAGGTTGTATCAAATTTGAAGCCATATAATTGAAATGGGGCAATAACTGTAATGTATAATGATTATAGATTTAGGCAGATTCGAGGCCTACTTTTTTAATGCTAAATTTGATGTGTAAATCAGTGTTAATATCTATACTTCTAAGGAATTTTAACTGAAACACCGCTGCCTTTTAAAATATTGTTTTGCGAGTACAAAATAACATCTTATTCCAGTAAACAAACTGTCTTGTTGGACAACAAATATCAGGCAAATTCGTGGCTCTGTTTGCACGATAATTTTTACCTTTATTCTGGTGAATAATTTTAACTGGAACATGCATACTTTTTAAAAATATTGTTACGTGAGTAAAAAAGTCTTGCTTATACAGTAAATTGTAAATAAACTGTTTTGTCGGGCGACATCTTTTAGGCAGATTTGNTTAACTGGAACATGCATACTTTTTAAAAATATTGTTACATGAGTAAAAAAGTCTTGCTTATACAGTAAATTGTAAATAAACTGTTTTGTCGGGCGACATCTTTTAGGCAGATTTGCAGCCTGGTTATTATGTTAATTTGACTTCTAGCCAGCATTTCTATATGCATTTCTTAAGAATTCTTTTATTGGAACATGTCCTCCTTTTTAAATATTTGCATTTAATTAATGAAGATAGTTAATTTTCTTTTGCAAATGTTGAAACACTTTCAGCCGCCTGCCAGCTAATGACCATGAGAGATTAGCACGACTCGCCTAACCACAATTTTTGATTATCAGACTCGCTCATCCCCTGCATTATCGCAGAGAATCGAGGTTCTACTGTATTTTGGTTGAAAATATGAATTAGAAGCATTATTAATTGCTCAGCAATGTGTATTTGACTTTGTTGTTAATAAAGGGGGATTGCTCATCGTGGAAGTATCTAAGAAAATCATTCAGTCTGTTAGGAATGCTCATTCCAAATACAAAGAGGCACTTCAAGAACTGAGAAAGAACAAAAACGAGCTGCTGCTGAACTAAGGGAGCTATAAATAGATAAACACAAGTTTTTACACAATACAGAATGAGCAGTGTCGCTCAATGAAAGAGTCAAACAGAAGTATGATGTCAAAATGTAGCTGTGTGAAATTTTTGTATACAACAGGCCGATAGTGTTTTGTGAATTATCATACACCAGCATCCAATATTTATTTTGGAAATATTAATTTTTGTGACATTGGTACATATTTTTTATTATACAGTTTTGTGTAAATATGACATCTGAATATATGTACTTCATCTTTTAAAATTTAAATATTTCTTGTTTATAATTTTGTTATTCCATTTAATATTGGAGAATTGTTGTATTTCTTGCATTGTTTACATTATATTTCTGATAGTGATAAGGGTATATTTTGGTTTCTTTTTTAATTGATCAATGCTTTTATTTTAGAAGTGTTAATTTTGTAGCAGTGGAGTGTGGTTTTTTTTAAATTCAGTTTTGTGTAATTGTATAGCATTTCAACTCATGTCTTTTAGCTTTTGAAATTCAATATTTCGTGTTAATGTTTTTAAGTTAAGTAGACCATTTAATACCTAAATATTGTTTCATTTACTGCAATTTTCACATTAGATTTCACTTATTTTTTGGTTGATATATGTCAATTATGAAATTATTGTGTGATGGGTACTTAAATTTCTAGACATGTGTACGGGAATTGTACACTTTGCTAGACAATTTTTTAAAAGGATGCAGTTTGTATGGTTTTTGTCACATGTTTTTGAATGAAAATGAAACTGTTACACATAAAATACTTTGGACTGTTACATGAAAGATACATATACCAGTGTAATGTAAGTGTACATATCAAGTGGATAGTTTAGACTCTGTCCAAATAGTCAATATACAGGATGTATATGAACAACACAGACAAACTCCTGTAGATTATTCCTTATGAAAATATAAGACAAAAACTTATGTACAATTTTTTCCTTGAGTAATTATTAAGATTATTATGTGTTCCTAAAAGTCATTTTGAAAAGCTTTTAGTTACAAATAACAGAAAGTGCTGGTGATCAAGTAACAAGTCAATGAATAGTGTTGTGTGCAACGGAGACCTTACGCCTTTGAAAATGTGGTTAGTAATATCATCCCCCTTCATTAAGTAAATGGGGGTTGCCACACCATATTTGCATGAAACTTTTAACAATAAGCTTAAGTGATTTGTTAAGACAAATTATGAATCAGCATGTCTGAATTATAAGAAAAGTTCATCTGCGCAAAAATTTCAAAGAGAAGGTAAGCGGCCTGACAGGTAGGTAACACACGTAACTCATGATGTCTGACTGAATGATATGAGGGTGAAAAAGAATAGCACTTACTGTGCTTGAAATTTGCAGAGAGTCATGTGCTGTGTGTGAGTCTGGGCGAGTTGCATTAACAAATGATAATGACACATTCAAGAGGGGGCACTAGTAAATAAGAGCTAATGTACTGCAACTGCAAAATGAACATGAGGTAGATAATTTTGTAGTGAACAAATGTATTGAGGCACTACAAACTTTAAACATTTACAAAAGTAAGTGCACTAATAAATCATTTCAGTCTCACGCCTAACACACGACTGGTTGCATGCTGTCAGGCTGTCACTGCTGTATGCCAAGTGTTGCAGTACTTTCCCTTGTACTGTGGATTCCCTACCTGCCAGGCCGCTCACTGTCTGTTCCAAATTTTCACATGGATTTCTCGGAAAGTGTTTCGATGAGACAACCATTTCTATTAATTTAGACATGGTGATTCATAATTTATCTTTACAAACCGCTCAGAGCTTATTGTTACAAAGTTTCATGCAAATATAGGGTGGCAACCCTCATTTGAGGTGTAAGATCTGCGTTATACACATCACTATTCACCAACTTGTTACTTAATTGCAAGCACTTTCTGATATTTTAAAACTAAAAGCATTTAAAAACTAGACTTTTGAAGTCTGATAGTTCCCTTAGTAATCACGTAAGAGAAAAGTGGTATGCAAGTTTTTGTTCTATGTTTTTGTTAGGTATAACTTGCCAGAGTGTGTTGATGGTGTTCACATACATCCTGCATACTTGTTAGTGTTTGTCCAAACTATTTGGACAGATAGTCTTTAATTTATACTTGACATTCAAAGGTGAAACAACTTTTGTGAAATGGTTTTATGATTAATTTTAATGCATTTTACATGTACATTTTGTTGGGCAACAGTTACCATATATTCAAACCCACCCCATGACTGCCTTGACTGAGCTGTTAATATGCATTTCAAAACATATGGTTCCCATTACTTTTCTGGCAGCAATAGTTAGTTCTGGTATTGAGGTGCTTTCAACCTTCTGTGAAACGGAACACCCCTTTACAGCAACTTGCAATCTTTCAGTTCATTCTGTGCATTATAAATACGCCTAGGTTAGGTTACACAACACAAAACAGCAATTAATATTATGCAACACAAAACAAAAATTATTGAATTTTGTAACAGTCTGGTATCGTATTTATTCTATTCTAGGCCACATAATTTTTCCAAAAATATTTTTGACAAACAAGGCTGCGTTTAGAATAAAGTGCCATCAATTTTTTGGCTTGAAAAACTTTTTACTACAATTGTTCTGTTTGGTTGAATAATTACTTTTGTTTTTACGGCCATGCCATTCATAGTATATAACTTAATAAATTAAAATTTTTGTTTTCCAATTTTGGAATAAAATTGTTTGTTTCAGTATTAATTGCAGCATGCAAAGTGCTCCTAAATGACATAGCCGTGTTCTCAGGAGGTTGAAAAGTAAGGTGCTCTTACTAAGTTTGATTGTTTTTAAAAGTTACTTGTTTTACAGAAGGAATTTTATGCAGGATGTAAAGTATGGTTATTTTTTTAAAATTAATTTAACAAAACATATTGCATACATGCTCTGTAACGAGAAACACAGCCCATCAGAAAACAATGCAAAATTCCATGGTAGCGGATTGGGCAGATACAGCCATGTAGCTGGAAACATAGTGACTGCATGCGGAGTAACAACGCAGGTATCTAGCAGATCATGCAGCAACTATATGCTGGCGAAACAGTGCCTCCAACAATCATACTATTATTGTACAATTTCATTTGATCTAAGTTTCTTGAAAATAGTTTACATAGTATCTTAAAATGAAAGCAATCTTTGAATTACATTTGCAGTATTCTTTAAAAAATGCCATTAATGATACTGTAAAATAAATAGCTGGTGTTTGCACTGTGATTTGGTTTTCATTACAAACCCTATGGCTGTGATTAGCATTTCCTATGATTGTGCTTGAATCGGTTGTGCCATTTTTGTTGAACAATAGTGAATTGTCGTAGTAACCACACCTTGCTATGTAGCATAATTTCATGCAGTGTTACTGTTGTCTCTGCGTTTGTTTTCTCTTAATGTCCTAAGTGCATGGAAGCTGACAAGTTGACAGTGAAAAATACACTGTAGCACATCTGACAGCAGCATTTTCTGTGCGAACATCATTTACTGAACGTTATTAAATTAATAATAATAACCAATAATTTACTGACAATTAAAAAAACGTTTTTTTGCCATGCCTTATCAGTAAACGCACACAGTGAAGACTGAAAATAGACATATTTCGCCTGCGTGAACTACTGTATTTGAATTATATAACTTGTAAATCTGATCTGTGTAGTGCAGATACTTTAAGCAGTCATTATTTGAAACGTAAACTATATAGAAGGCTACTCTGCAGAAAATGAACTGACCTTCACTCCTTGTTCACTACCCCAGCTGTTCCTGCGATCAGTACTTCCTTTTTCTGTTGCCCGTACCTTCGTCTTACTTTTGCTTGCACCCTCTCCCCTTGTTTGCCACCTCTCCTTATCTAGCTACTTGTATTTTTCTCGACCCCTCTTTGTTTCTATGAATGGGACTCTGTCTGGTAGTGATGGGCAGAATTTAATATTTCCAGGAATCAAATATTTTATTTGAATACTCGCAGCTTGAATTCAATAACTAACAAGTTCGTGGTGGTATTAGTTTATTACAATACATTATTTCAATGTTTTTTTGCTGAAATATCTGTTTTCATTTGCAGTATTATATTAACATGATAAGATGCAGACAAGGGGCATTGAAAACAACTATATAAAANGAATGCCAATTGCAAACAACTATATAAAAGACAATAAAATTCAAAATGACTTGATATAAGTCAATAATAGACACACAGTGTCTTCGATTGAACAAATAGATTTTAAAACTTTATACTCAATATAAATGGACCACAAAACACACAAGAACAACTTAGGCTTCAGTAAAACAAGTATTAAATTTGAAAAATACAATCATGTGTGCAAACACTTGAGAACTAGAGTACTGTAGACGTGAGACCTGATGAATCCTCGCTGATAAAAGTATTTTGGCCACTATTTAAAATGTTTCGAGAACTCCTAGTAATTGAAATATTTGACATTGTGAACCCAAATACTCTCATCACTACTGCCTGGCAACACAGGACAATAGCAAACCAAGTTCAAGAGGGTGAGTGAATAGGAGGTAAGGGACTGCTTCTCATTACCGTACTATTCTGTCCTTTTGTGTTCATGTGCGAAGAAAAGTCATTGGCATTTTTTTGATCTCTGTAAGCTGCATGTTTGTAGACAAAAATATATTAAATAATTTACTTGCATCTTGATTCTGAGAAACAGTGATACTATCATTACAGCAAACAGATACACAAAAAGGCACTTGTTTTAAACAAGTATAATAACATTGTATTTAAAATAGATTTAATATAGAACACAATGGTGCATTAAAAAATTGTCGCTATTGTGAATGCCCATACTCGTTACAGTGCAATTCTCCTGTATTTGTTTTAATGGAACACCATTTCTAATGGAGGCAAATTTAAATTTACATACTACTGAATTTAAATTTTCTACTAAAGTGGTGGTTCAACTAGTGACTTGATATGTATGGCAACAATTTTTTCCCAGGATTTTGTCCACAAAATTATGNGTGTCGTTATAGCCCATACTCGTTACAGTGCAATTCTCCTGTATTTGTTTTAATGGAACACCATTTCTAATGGAGGCAAATTTAAATTTACATACTACTGAATTTAAATTTTCTGCTAAAGTGGTGGTTCAACTAGTGACTTGATATGTATGGCAACAATTTTTTCCCAGGATTTTGTCCACAAAATTATGTGCAATTAGAATTTATTGCTGATTTAGAATATAGTAAGTACAGTCATTTATATAAAAATTACACTTTTCTTATTTGTAGGCATTATTGCTTCGATACATACGTTTGGAAGCTATTAATGGGAAACAAAGGGAAATTTTTTACTTATAATTGAAAGAAATTTTGTATAACGTTATTATTAATCAACTTTTAAAATGGGTGTTTGTTATGTAACCTCCAAACAGTCACAATGACAAACAAAACAAATGTGGCGACTGCCATAAGTACGCAAGTACGCAACTTCATGTAGTTGCCATGTACTGTATAGAGCTTCTGTGTACTCTACTGGGAATTCAGACAGTGCTAGCTAGTATGTGTGTGACGACTTCACAGGTGCAGCCAAGTACAGACATGTGTATACTTGGAGATAATTTGGACACAGCCATGGTTCAGTGTATGTAGAAAAACAATATGTCCATGTTCAAATTTGCATACAGCATCTGCTGAGCTACTGAAATCTTTGGTATTTTTTAATGGTTTGTAAAGTAAACGTAAAAATGAAGTTATTTAGCTATATCCTCACAGACACAACTGTGAAGCTAGCCAACACACATTTGTCATCTTTTGCATCCAAATTACCAGGTTTGTTTCTGTTTCTATAAAATATTACAAAACAAAATTATATTTTGTTTACCCAAGTGTAGTGTATTTTCATTTTTTTTTTAAACTACCTTTTTTATAAAGAAGAAACAGTCTCCTCTGAACTTGCTTATCTGGTGTTAATACTTAAACCACACATCAGCATTNAGAAGAAACAGTCTCCTCTGAACTTGCTTATCTGGTGTTAATACTTAAACCACACGTCAGCATTGCTAAAAAAAAATTCCCTCAGAATCTGTAAGTATTGTAACGACACCTTTATAACCATATGCTGTAAAACTCAGTACAGTACTGAAACACACAGTGCTGTTTNTACAAAACAAAATTATATTTTGTTTACCCAAGTGTAGTGTATTTTCATTTTTTTTTTAAACTACCTTTTTTATAAACAAGAAACAGTCTCCTCTGAACTTGCTTATCTGGTGTTAATACTTAAACCACACATCAGCATTGCTAAAAAAAAATTCCCTCAGAATCAGTAAGTATTGTAACGACACCTTTATAACCATATGCTGTAAAACTCAGTACAGTACTGAAACACACAGTGCTGTTTNTGTAAGTATTGTAACGACACCTTTATAACCATATGCTGTAAAACTCAGTACAGTACTGAAACACACAGTGCTGTTTCAAATATCCCTAACAAGTACACATTAAAAAATATAAACATGTTTATGTTACAAAATATGTTGATATTACTAGATTAATAATTTCAATAATCGTACATAGCATTTAATAAATCATACTTGGCACACAGTTCTGTTTCATAAATTAGTAAAGAACCATAAATTGAATGCTAACTAGTGAATTCAGAAAAATCACTAACCATTATCTGTTTTATAAACAAGTGAAAAACTGCAGAGGATGCAAACCAAGAGAATTAATGAAACATTCCAACCTTGCTGTAAGATACGGAAACACTTAACATAATATTCTGCTATATGCCAGATTACAGAAAACTGGATCAAATTAAGTTGTACAATGATGCTGCATAAATATCTTCAACAAGTAATGCATTCAATTTGCTTACCAGTTCCACTTCTCTTATTTCATCGTGACACAAACTGTAACTTTTTTTTTTATTATCATCCCATCTGCATTAACACAAAAACTAAAGGCACAACTGCGGTTAAACCTTTTTTAGATTTTTTTTTGTCAACATGATACATCCAACATTGCTGTCAAGCATCTAACATGTGTGTTTACTTCAGTGTCTCAGTCAGTACTATTAGTACACACTCNCTAACATGTGTGTTTACTTCAGTGTCTCAGTCAGTACTATTAGTACACACTCTTAATAGCAGTTTAAACTTTTAGGTTTATCCCTATTTCTACTTGTCCATTTCATGTGCCTGTCCTCGTAACAGGCATGCCAAGACAATAGTTCATTTCCATTCTTGCAACATTTGTAACTTGTATTCTGTATGACCTGTTATATCATGTAACAATCACTATGTCATGAGCATGGAGTGCTGTGCTTGGCCTGCAGGAATTATTTTGATTGTCACCCCCCTTGTCCCCAATCAGCAGTGTTGTCAATAATTTTAACTTTTATCCTCATGCTCACAAGTCTGCAAAAAATATTTTCACACCGGGCAAATAAGAACAAAAGGCCTTCAAACGTGTAAATNACCTCATGCTCACAAGTCTGCAAAAAATATTTTCACACCGGGCAAATAAGAACAAAAGGCCTTCAAACGTGTAAATAACTGAATCATATTGTATCTTTTTGACTTATGTCTGTTGTAATAAATGTATTATTGCTTAATACAGAAAATTAAATAGTAAAATAATTGTTTGACTCCTCTTTTAAAAAATGGAACAAGTAGTTTTGTCAACGTGATCATGGAAAATAAATTTATGTAGTTTATTTAAATGTAATAGTTTATAATATATGATGCGCTGTGAGTATTTACTTTTNATACAGAAAATTAAATAGTAAAATAATTGTTTGACTCCTCTTTTAAAAAATGGAACAAGTAGTTTTGTCAACGTGATCATGGAAAATAAATTTATGTAGTTTATTTAAATGTAATAGTTTATAATATATGATGCGCTGTGAGTATTTACTTTTTATAAGCAGTTCAAAACAGAACTGAATTACAAATCTGTACATGGCATTTCAAAAAATTCACTGCATGCCTTACACCGATATCTTTTGAAATTTTCACTTGGTTAATTGATAGGAAGTGGGTTGCAGATTTTACNTTTATAAGCAGTTCAAAACAGAACTGAATTACAAATCTGTACATGGCATTTCAAAAAATTCACTGCATGCCTTACACTGATATCTTTTGAAATTTTCACTTGGTTAATTGATAGGAAGTACAATAAATCCTCATTAATAAAACCCTCTTTAATGCACAGTTCTCATTAATACAAAGTTATCTTCTTTCTCCTTGGAGTAAGATACAGAATTTATGTTAATCTGTATGCTTAATGAATTATATTTATTAATTTGTATTACAATGTAGTATAAAATCCACTGGTAAAAAGAAGTCATGCTTGTGAATAGAATGTCTTATTTTCCAGCATGCTAAATCACAGTCTGAAGGTTTTATTTTATTAGAATTTTTTTAATTATCACAATTTGTTAATTTAAACCTTATTATCACTATCCCCAAAAATTCAGGTCCCTTAAAGTTTGTATTAAAGAGATTTCACTGTATGTTGGGATTACCATAGTCACATTAATTTCCTACGGACTGCAGCTGAGCTTACTTGCAGCATTTCTTTATTTGCAGGAGCTGATGATCCGTTATTGATGAGTGGTGGGTTGCAGATTTTAANCAGATTTTACTTCCTGCTGGGGCTATTTATATGTATAAAATGACAGACCATCTCAGTAGTAGCAGATGTAAAATGGATATAATATTTTTAACTAATCAACAAATTGTAGTTCTTTGAGGCCAACATAAAGTTTAAAATTAACACAAATACATTTACTGAAAACAATACAGATTGGATTCTGCCACAGAGATCACAGATTGGTTAGTTTGTATTCATCTCTGATTTTGAAACTTCTTACTCATCTGGAAATAGAATACTTTATAGTTTTACATGAAACTGGAGAAGACCCACATTATTACCAAGCATCTAAAATGCTTGAAATTTGGGTAAAACCCACAAATTGGTAACAGTGCCCATCCCTTCCACAATATCCACCACGTGATAGTCTAGCTCTTGGGTGTGCACATCTTTAATTGTTCGTTGTTCCACTAGAACTACAGTGTAAAACCGAGTAGGCCTGCAAAGTGTGTTGGATGCAACTTTGCCTAACGTGGTGAATATTTGTTCACTTTGTTATTCTTTTATATCTGNGGCCTGCAAAGTGTGTTGGATGCAACTTTGCCTAACGTGGTGAATATTTGTTCACTTTGTTATTCTTTTATATCTGATGAAGCATGGTGTTTTTATTTTCTTTAATTTCATGTTTACTTGTTTGCATTCAAAGAAAAGTAGTGTTAGGGAAATTCTCTTAATACAAAAGGTTCAGCTACTTTGGATCATTATTGATATTGTTCAGTGATGCATTTACATAATCAATTTGGTTCTTTCTTCAAAGATACAAGTTTTTCCTGATATTGTCAGAATTGTACGGACTGAACTTAACCTAATCTTACATCTAAAAATGGCATATAAGTCAATGGTTTATATGGGATTCAAATGACAAACTTGTGGTCCATGGAGTTCATTGGGTGGAGTGATCAGATCTCACCACCATTGTGTCTCCACAAAGGGAACAGGAAATTTAGTGGTGCAACATGTTCCATTGTGACCATTGAGAATTACAGTAAGAAAACTGAAAGAGTATTATCATTTAAATGCACTTTATCAGTGTTAATTAAAAAAAATTTGTCATTATATTGTATTTTTAAGAGAAACTGTATTAGTTTGTGTTAACATTGAAATTGTATTGTGCAACTTGTTGCAGGAGGAACGACAGCGAACTAAAGAACGGGACCAGAATGAAGTGGAGTCAACAAGTAGTTTGCATGCCGACATGCCTGTGGAACGTATTTTAGAAGCTGAGAAGAAAGTTGAAGTCAAAATAGAACATTCTTCTGACTTTGACGTGAGTTAAAAGTTATTGTTGTTTGCATTTTGTTCAAGCACAGTTTTTTTTTAAATCTGCATGGTCATCGGGAATGTTGTCTTGATAGAGGCATATGTATTTGGGAGGTTTAAGTTTGGTCTCAACTAAGTTGAGTGATTGTTCTCATGTGGTTTTCTATTTTCATCTACAGTTAAAATTGCTGCACTTACGTAACTCACTCATCCCTTTTTTTTTTGTATGCATAATGAGGAATAAATAATGTTAAATTATTAATTTGGGGCAGGTATATACTTATTTTGAATAAAGGGAAAAAGCCATAGTTGTTCCATTCAACTTACTTACAGTGCCTACTGTACATGGAAAGAGGCACAGATGAATAATTTTTAATTGAAAGCTAGACTTTAACTTTAGATGTTGTCTTCCTTAAAAAATTTTCATGTTCCCTGTCATAATGGTGTGCTGTTTAGCTTACCAGTAAAGAAAATTTGTAGTAAATTGTATAACTGTAACGATTTTTCATTCATTGATAATATAATAAATAAATAGAATGGAAGTGCACTTGGAGGTGATGTGATGTGGAAGATTCTGAGCCATATTACAAAACATTTTCATTATTAATGGCAAATATTTCAGTCGGAAAACTATAGTAAATGCATGCAATTTAGATTCCTGTTTGGGTGCAGCTAGAAGAATGTTAATTTTGTAGGTTAGTCCCATTTCTAGTATCACAGCTGCTAGAAGCATTTTGTATAACATTTGAGGAAACAACTTTTTTAAGGTATTTGAACCGTGCTTAATTCAAAAATCCCTGTTGCCACTTCAAAATATTGATCAGGAACGTAGATGGTGTCTTTTGCAAGATTTGATTGATAAGCACTGGAGAAAGGATAATGATGGACACTCATCATATGCGAATTTACCACCTCGCCATCTTGGTATTCACTGCTCCTCCTGGGAATGCTGCTGGACTACTTGCGAGATACTGGATACGTGCGTGTTGTGCATTGCATAGTTCCACACCCTCACACACGATATAGTACATGAATATATGCAACATACCGCCCGCCGAGACCACCTGAGGACTCCAAGAGTACACACACAAGCAGTCACACTATGTACAAAATATCACATTTTGAGAACCGGCGAGCATTATTGGGTTGGTAGGTGATACAACTTGTGTACCGGTCGGCACAACTGTCCATTTAGGCTGCGCACTTCCACCACTCTGACAATGTTGTCTGCTCCAGGATGTAACTTGACGACTCTGGCCAAGCACCAGCCTAATGGGGTAATACATTCTTTACCTAAAAGGACCAAATCTCCCGCAGTGAGTTCTGGTTGGTTGGTTTACCACTTGCCCCGAGGTTGAAGCTGTTGAAGATACTCATGATACCATCGTCTCCAAAACTGATTGGAAAGTGCACACATTATTTTCCATCTCCAGAACAGACAGAGTGCACTATCACTGTTCTCATCACACGATTCAGGAACAGCTACAAGGGGTATATCAATAAGAAAATGCCTCGGTGTGAGGGCAGCAAAGTCTCACGGGTCACGGGTCGGATGATAATGGTGTTAATGGTCTGGAATTGATGACAGCTTCAACCTTAGTAAACAATGTTATTAACTCCTCCAAAGTGAGAATCTGATTGCCAATGACTTGCCTGAGGTGGTATTTGGCTGTTTTCAAAGCTGCTTCTCATAACCCACCTTGATGGGGTCTTGCTGGGGAAAGAAAAGTAAAATTAATGGAGTAAGTCAGAGAGAAGCTCTCAACAATTGGAGACTTGAGAAGTTGGATAAAGGATTATTGAAGCTGCTTTGCTGTCCCCAAAAAATTGGTCCCACAATCTGAATAGAGACTCTTGCACAATCCTCGTCTTGACACAAACCGTGTTAAGACTGCAACACAACTATCAGCCGTTAGATCAGTCACAACCTCATTGTGCACTGCCTTAGTTGCAAAACAAATTNTAAGACTGCAACACAACTATCAGCCGTTAGATCAGTCACAACCTCATTGTGCACTGCCTTAGTTGCAAAACAAATTAAGATGGACAGGTAAGCCTTCTGAGTAGTGTCACTACGTAACTTGTTTAGTCTGATGGAAATGGGTTCAGTATAATCCACTCCCATCTGCTCAAAGGTTCCAGAGGACGTGACTCTCTCTCTGCTGGCAAATCATCCATTAGNTCAGTATAATCCACTCCCATCTGCTCAAAGGTTCCAGAGGACGTGACTCTCTCTCTGCTGGCAAATCATCCATTAGTGGAGGAGTTTTCACAGGTAGACACCGGAAGCACAGCACACACTTGAAGACTCTAGATCGAATTAGGGATCAGGTGGACAAAGTCCAGAATTTCTGTGATGCGAGAGACTGCAGCAATTGTGGTGCTGCATGCAGATATCTGATCTACCAATGCTTCAACCACTGCATGGTCTTTTGGCAGTATGATTGGGTGCCCTATTGCAAACTCCATGTTGGCATTAGACAAGCGACCGCCCGCCCTAAGCACACCATGCGAGTCCAGAAAGGGTGCCAAATGCTGTTTTNCATGTTGGCATTAGACAAGCGACCGCCCGCCCTAAGCACACCATGCGAGTCCAGAAAGGGTGCCAAATGCTGTTTTAGTGTTAAAAAAGGCTTTCCTCCGTTGAGGCGTTTCAAGTCGTCATGTAGGCGAGCATGTTGGATGCATTTGCATACAAGTAGGGCAACTTAAGTAACCACTGTTACAAGGTTGTGTTTTAGTACGTCTGANCATGTTGGATGCATTTGCATACAAGTAGGGCAACTTAAGTAACCACTGTTACAAGGTTGTGTTTTAGTACGTCTGACGTCTGATGAAACGCCTAACATAAGCCATATTGCTAAACAACTTGAACCATGATAAAATTCGTTGGAATATGGGGAGCTCTTCAGGAATTTCATGAGTGTTCAGCAAGGCGAGTTGAGAAAATTTGAGCACTGGGATATTGTCACCATGTCCCGACACAGCGGACACTGGCCACTGTTCCGGAGGGTGGACTAGCCAACCGGGGCCACGCCACCAGAGGTCATGAGACAGAAGTTCAGGAGGGAGTATGCCACGGGATGCACAACCCGACGGATTATCTTGAGACCTTATATGTTTCCACAGTGGAGGAGGAACCCATTCTTGAATTTGAGACACGCGATTAGCCACAAAAGTTTCCAACAGGTATGGCAGTGACTTTATGTAAGCTAGAGCAACACTGAAATCAGTCCACGCATGGGTTGCAGAGATATGAAAGTACTGGCTGAGGAATTTGTGGCAATAGAAGATGAATTTTGCCAGTAAATGAGCCCCACACAATTCTAAACAAGGGAGACATACTTGTTTCAGAGGAGCTACCCGTGCATTAGCCATTACCAGATTCACAAACACGTTCCCTTCAGTGTTCGTAGTCCTCAGATACAAGACTGCTGCATAGGCTCTCTTAGGCATCAGAAAAACCATGTGATTCCCCACTGACCACATCTGGACATACGAAGCGTGGCAAGCTAAGGGTTTCAATTTCAGTCAGGCTATCAATTAATTGATTCCACGTTGTCTGAGGTAAGGAGTCATTCTAATTCAGTCCTTGAGTCCACAACTGTTGCATTACAATTTTGGCCCACACAGTTAATGGAGCAAGCCAACCCATAGGATCATATATGCGTGCAATCTGCAAAAGGACAAAAGTTTTGGTGGGTCTACCAGAATGGACCCGTAGGTGATACNAGGATCATATATGCGTGCAATCTGCAAAAGGACAAAAGTTTTGGTGGGTCTACCAGAATGGACCCGTAGGTGATACGAGAAAGAGTCTTTTACTGCATTCCAGTACAGACCAAGGATGTTCACATCAGGACCTGATGAGAAGTTTAACACCCTAGGACTTTCACAATGGGTCGTAGGCACATCACCGAGGAGCTGAGGCTCATTACTCGACCATTTCCGAAGCTCAAACCCACCCCGGTGTAAAAGTTTGACCAGCTGAAATTTCAACAAATTAGCTTCATCAAGCGACATTGTACCTGCGATGATATCATCCACTAAGATGTGGTTCTCAAGAGCATTGGTAGCTAGTGGATATCCATCATCTTCATCAGACGCCAACTGACGCAACTTACGAATTGCCAAGAATGGAGATGGTGTNAGGATCATATATGCGTGCAATCTGCAAAAGGACAAAAGTTTTGGTGGGTCTACCAGAATGGACCCGTAGGTGATACAAGAAAGAGTCTTTTACTGCATTCCAGTACAGACCAAGGATGTTCACATCAGGACCTGATGAGAAGTTTAACACCCTAGGACTTTCACAATGGGTCGTAGGCACATCACTGAGGAGCTGAGGCTCATTACTCGACCATTTCCAAAGCTCAAACCCACCCCGGTGTAAAAGTTTGACCAGCTGAAATTTCAACAAATTAGCTTCATCAAGCGACATTGTACCTGCGATGATATCATCCACTAAGATGTGGTTCTCAAGAGCATTGGCAGCTAGTGGATATCCATCATCTTCATCAGACGCCAACTGACGCAACTTACGAATTGCCAAGAATGGAGATGGTGTNTAGCTAGTGGATATCCATCATCTTCATCAGACGCCAACTGACGCAACTTACGAATTGCCAAGAATGGAGATGGTGTGAGGCCATAGGTTACTGTATTCAGCGGATAAACTGTAAGGGGAAGTGATGGATTCTCACTCCACAGAATGAGCTGGTATGATTGGTCAGCCTCATCTACCAAAACTTGGTGTTACGTTTGCTTAATTTCGCATGAAAGAACTACACTGTAGAGCATAAATGTTAGAGTTACGTCATTGATGTCATTCTGAAGTTCAGGACCTGGGAGTAAAATGTCATTGAGTGGAATACCATTGGAGGTCTGTGCGCTGCCATCAAAAAACAACCCTCAATTTGGTCTATAGCTATATGTTTAGAGCACCCCATGATGAGGGATAAAACACTGTGGTTTGTCGGCCACTATCCTGTTTGCAAGAGGGGATATACGNTTTAGAGCACCCCATGATGAGGGATAAAACACTGTGGTTTGTCGGCCACTATCCTGTTTGCAAGAGGGGATATACGGCTCCATATGACCTACCTGAACATAGTCAGTCATGAACTCTGTATACATAGTCTTCATCTCAGGCTGCGAATAAAGTTTCCTTTCGANCCTACCTGAACATAGTCAGTCATGAACTCTGTATACATAGTCTTCATCTCAGGCTGCGAATAAAGTTTCCTTTCGAGCGAACAGAATCTACTTTTGGCAATTTCGTACGAATCCCCAATAGTTTGGGCCTGGGGTTTTTAAAGGGAAGAGCAACCTTTTATCTCCCAGTATCTACGCGTGTGTGAGTATCCTTGAAGTATTTTTCACAATACTTGTCTTCAGGTGACTGCATTGACGTGAGGAGGCTCTTCAGTCTCCCAGAATTGTTTGTGGATGACATCCAACAAGCTCTCCATACCAACAAACATAGATACTAGTCCCTGCTGTGTATCTGTACAGGACTCAGGNGGATGACATCCAACAAGCTCTCCATACCAACAAACATAGATACTAGTCCCTGCTGTGTATCTGTACAGGACTCAGGATATTCCCCCAATAACACCCATCCCAACGTGGACTCCAATACTACAGGCATGTGTTGTCCCAACTCTAACCGTCCACTCATACCAACATGAGCACAGATGTCAGCACCCAGAAGTATATCGATGGGAGCAGGTTTATCGAAGTGAGGGTCTGCCAAAGGAAGGGAATCCAACTGAGCACGAACACAGGAATCAACAGACACATGTGGCAAGTTCTACTAATCTTGGACACAACAAAGAGTGAGTGAGGGAAGGTACACTGAGGTTCNCCAACAGACACATGTGGCAAGTTCTACTAATCTTGGACACAACAAAGAGTGAGTGAGGGAAGGTACACTGAGGTTCCATTGATGACTGAATCTGACAGATTATTTCCCCCTTCAAGCGATAGCACCATGACAAAGTCCCACGACCCTNCGTTCCATTGATGACTGAATCTGACAGATTATTTCCCCCTTCAAGCGATAGCACCATGACAAAGTCCCACGACCCTTTCACCGGCTTTTTCTAAGGGCAATGAGAGGACTTCCGCATATGCTTGCGTTGCACTGTCCAGAAACACTGTATGACATGAGGCTTATTGTCCGCACCATAAACCTTCACCAAGCTTTGCAATAACACTGATATGTGTTCCCAAGCCGAAACACTTGCGAACGTTTCGCATGGAAGCTGTGTGGGGTCCAACGTTTTGTTTTGGGGAATTGAAGATGCAGTGGGCTTATCTATGTGGAGCAGGGTATGGTGCTTTTGCTGACATTGATAAAAGGTGCAAGTAGAGACGTAATGCTAGTCTATGGGCTGTCCCACAACAATTGAAACATAATTATTGGTTCCGAGCTATTTGTTGTCTGTCTGTAGGTGAGGTATCAATGAATTCAGGACACTTGTATACAGAATGAGTGGTTTGCTGACACACTGCACAAGATCTCATTTTAGGTTCTGACTGAACAAAAACTATGAGTTCAGAAACCTTAGGAATTGTGTCAGTGCTGTCTGTACACGAGTTTTCAAGCTTTGTGAGCATATACACATGCAACTTGCGCATCAAAACTGTGGCCAGAACAGGGTTATTGTTTGTGATATTATGGCGTAAACCTTCCAGAGCATGAGCATTCTCNGCATCAAAACTGTGGCCAGAACAGGGTTATTGTTTGTGATATTATGGCGTAAACCTTCCAGAGCATGAGCATTCTCATTAAAGGACAAACTGTTTGACTGATTGAAGATTTGCAGAGTTGACAGCAGGCAGGTCCAGAATTCTGTTTATGTATGGGGTAGTGAGTTTCCTGATAATCTGGTACTGGATGATAAGTTCCCAAGCTACTATGTAGTTTTCAGTTGTAATTGGTAGATTGTTTACTAACTGTAAAGCTTCTCACTTGAGGCATCCCAACAAATACTGGAATTTCTCANAGTTGTAATTGGTAGATTGTTTACTAACTGTAAAGCTTCTCACTTGAGGCATCCCAACAAATACTGGAATTTCTCAATGTTGGTTAATCCCAGATTTTCATTAATCGTCGCCTGGTACAGCTGGGAGAAAATGGGCCATTCGTCCCACTGACCTGAAAAGAATGGCAAATTAATTTTCGGCAGACGTAAATTTACAGATGGTGCGGCAAGAGATGTGGAAGAATCTTGTACAACATGAGATGACAGAAATCAGGTTATGAGACATCATGTGTCGGACAACTGGGCAAACAAGAACTCGTGCTTTGCAATAAACACATTTTCGTCCAAATCTTCAAAGGGGTCCATTTGCAAAAGTTTGTTGCACAGTGTGTTTACTGCACCTTCAACAGCGTCGAGTTGTGAGCCAAACACAATCACTTCGTGAACAACATTCAGCGTGACTTTGTGGGCCTTAATCAGTGCTTGTACCCTAATCATGTATGTATTTAAGCTTACTTTCTTGAAGCTTGAACGTAAGCAATAATATCTTAAACCCCATGGTTAGGATCACAACATCAAACAAAATAACACCAAAACACAAGGAAACAAATATAATGCACGTGATCTGCAAAATACCNTTAGGATCACAACATCAAACAAAATAACACCAAAACACAAGGAAACAAATATAATGCACGTGATCTGCAAAATACCAGATGAGCTAATAAGTCATGTCGACATGTCTAACGCAACATAAATATATTTGCGAAAACACTCCTTAACACACAAGGAAGAAACAAGATACAGACATGTGATTACTCACCCACATGCCAAAAAATATTGATGAACGAGAGACAATGGAAACACCAAACCTTTAGTTTTTGACGAAAAATATCACCAAAACTGAAGATTTCATATCANTTAGGATCACAACATCAAACAAAATAACACCAAAACACAAGGAAACAAATATAATGCACGTGATCTGCAAAATACCCGATGAGCTAATAAGTCATGTCGACATGTCTAACGCAACATAAATATATTTGCGAAAACACTCCTTAACACACAAGGAAGAAACAAGATACAGACATGTGATTACTCACCCACATGCCAAAAAATATTGACGAACGAGAGACAATGGAAACACCAAACCTTTAGTTTTTGACGAAAAATATCACCAAAACTGAAGATTTCATATCATAATAATGAAGAGACGAAAAAAGGTTTTCATTTTATCTGAAGATGCTTAAGTTGCGAGAATGGATTAAGATGTGGTGGTGCTGTCACTTGACACACGTGGAACACTTTTACATTTACGTCACGCACGTAAAAACTAACAAAACTGTATTACAGTTATGCGTCACAATCTCTGGATACAAAGTCCGACCACGGAGGACCAAATGTGGCAAGATTATATTGATATGCACTTGAAGAGAGAAGGATAATGATGGACACTCATCATACACGAACTTACCGCCTCACCATCTTGCCAGACTATTTGCAAGATACTGGATACATGCGTGCTGCGCACTGTGTAATCCCACGCCCACACACACAAAGTACATGAGAATATACAACAGTGTCTTAATACATTGTTTGTTAATTTCTGGCCTCTGTATTAGCTTATAGAACTCGTTCTGAAAACTGTAAATTGCCATGAAATATGGTAATGTGTTAAAAAATTATGCATTTTATGAATAAATGGCACATTATGCAAATATTCATTCCAGGTCCACCTATTAAGTAAAGAAAATTGTCTTTGAGTTGAACTGTGAATATATTCTTAGCAGAGGGAGTATAATCATTTACAGAATGAATTTTTAACGGTTCACATATTGGCCTTGCAAATACAAAAGTCAAAAAGAAATTTTTCAATTTTAGTATTTTGTGTGTAATAGCGTTACAAGCCCAAAGGCAACTCCTCGTATGTAGATGCAATGCATCACTTGCGATTACATAGTAGGGTCTCTAGTTTCTTTACAGTCCCAAACAACTGGTGTCTTGACACATTTCTCATGGTTATAGTTTTGTTTAGCAGGTTAAAATTGAACAATAATTTGTATACATAAAACCATGTTTAGATATATTGATAATGTTAACCTTAAGGCTCTGCTTCACACCTTTTACAGAAATTCTTCATTTTCGTTTCATAATTTCGGATTTATAGTAATTGCTGACAATGTACGATTATAGGAAATTTACATTTTAAGAGTTGTTTAATATTTTTGTGTGCAATTTTAATTGTGTGTTATCTACGTGTTATAAAAAAAAGGGAACATATTTATATTTTATCAATAAGTTCCTGCCTTTTTGCAAGCAATAAATAATAACACACAGTGAAAATTAGATACCGAAGTATTAAACAACTAGTAAATTGCAAATTTTCTACAATCAGACATTTCCAATAATACCTCTGAAACTGATTAGGACACGAAAACAAATGCTTTCTGCATAATAGGTGAAGCCGAGTCCTAAGAGTTGGATTATTAACTTATCCATATTGGCAATTACAGATTTAGGCATTGGAATGAACCCAGGANGCCGAGTCCTAAGAGTTGGATTATTAACTTATCCATATTGGCAATTACAGATTTAGGCATTGGAATGAACCCAGGATCATTCAGGTGGCTGGCCTCTTCAGTATAAGATGCTCACACCATTTTCTTTGAGATGGTGGCTACATGCATTGTGGAATCACAACTTGTGACTGCATGCAAAGAGGGGAGATTTTTCTGCTGAAGGGGAGATGGATGTGAGTAGATGTGTATGGGTATATCTCTTCTATCCTTAGCCATTCCACTCGTAACTCGGGCAGTGGAGCAGATCATATTGTTGAAGTGTTGAATGAGCAGCAAGGATACGTCAGTGCCTCTTGCCATTACTGCAACATTGTCTGAATCAATGTGAATGGTGTGCAATAAGACATGGGTACCTGCTTCTTTGTGAAATGCATCTAGAACACAGATACCAGTGTTGGAATTAATTGAGTAATACCCAGATACAACTTTAATATTTCAAAATTCATGACTGAAGAAGTTCCTCTGAGAGGAAACGAGCAAGGTCTGCCTCGTTTTCACCAAGGGTTACGAAATTTCTCCACTCCTTAGGTAGCGGAATAGTAGCATGATTAATGTCCCTTCTGACTGAAGATGCTCCCCAACCCCTTTTTGTTTGAGTGCAACTTTTGATTGAGTGGGTGCTGTACCGGTCAAAAAGGACATCAACTTTTCTGTATAGCACTTCAAGCTGCTTTACTTTACTGCTGAAGTATGTGGCAAGGTCTCCAAAAGGAATTAGCATTTGGAGGCTTTCTGACTCCAACAACTAAAGCTAAGTGGGAAACATTTTTTGCCACAACTGGTGCCTGACTACTAGTGATAGTGCCACTTCTTGGGGCACCGCTGAGACGGGGAGTGGGGCTCGCTACCACTAGATTAAATGATGCCTATCCTCTTAGGAAGTGAACAGATCCCCAGGTACTGGTGCCGGAGAGAGACTCCAGCTCTCTGGAATGTCTGCTCTCTCTTCCAATACCCTCATAGGCCACTTTTCTCCTTGCTCCCTTAGANGAGACTCCAGCTCTCTGGAATGTCTGCTCTCTCTTCCAATACCCTCATAGGCCACTTTTCTCCTTGCTCCCTTAGAGACCGTGGTGGCTGAGTGGTTAGCCTACTCGCTTCCCACCAAGGCAAACCAGGTTCGATCCCCGTCCGGGTCACTCCTGGATTTTTGCATTTGGGAATTGTGCGAGACGATTCCACTGGTTGGCTGGTTTTCTCTGGGATCTCCTGTTTCTCCTGCCCTTTCATTCCGGCATTACTCCATACTCGCCTTGATCACCCTCATTGGCTCTGAAGACCTCGCTGTTAGGAGCCGCCCTAATCTCCTCATTCACTCCTGCTCACATCCGTGCTAAAGCCCAAGTGTCTACTTTGCCCCATGCCACTTCACCAAACTAGGAGGTCAAAGTTGGAGAAAATAACTATTGCTGAGGCTCTGCAAGCTGTAGAGCATAAAGCCAGCTGTCAGAGGGTGTATACACAGCTATGAGAGGAGGTCACTCAGCAGTGGGCACACTACACTGCTACCCCTAGTCCTTGGCAAGAGCAGCAGAAGAACACCTTCAGTCCCTGGGGCAATCTCAATTTTTGCCACTGACCCTGCATAATCGCCAGCCTACCTCCACAAGACTGCCACCAGTTTGCCTTTGACACACCAAATCATCTCCCCCCCCTCCCCCCACGTATCTGCTACCACCAAAACCATCCTCCGGGCTTGCTCCAACTTGATCTACGACTCAACCCGCACTCACACCTGCACCATCCAAGCCAAGCATTGAATCATCGAGCCCCTGCTGAAGGCCCCATGCAACTATCCATACTAATATTATAAAGACGAAAGTGTGTTTGTATGTTTGTTTGTTTGTCCTTCTTTCACGTCCTAACGGGGCAATGGATTGACATGATTTTTGCACAGAGGCAGTTGGAGTGCCGGGAAGTGATATAGGCTTCTTTTTATCCCTAGAAAATATCTCATTCTCTCAGGGAAATTCTTATTGGAAAATGAAAAAGTACACAAATGGAATAACAATACGTCAACAATGCAACCGAGCAACCGAGCAACAGATTAATGTAATTTCTTGCACAGAAATAGTTGGAGGGCTGAAAGGTGATATTGGCTACTTTTTATCATGAGAAAATATCTCAAAAATTTTACTCAATATGTAATTTTCTTTAATCATTCTATGTTAAACGACATACCAATTATAGTTTTAAAAATTGACAATATTTGGCGTTCAAATAGTTTCAATTGACTGCATTTGATTTTTATTTCCTTTGATTCATTTTTCGTTTTGGTTTTGTTGTTTAGGAATATTCAAATATTGTTCAATTTATTAGACCGGTTAAATAATGCCTCTNATTTTTCGTTTTGGTTTTGTTGTTTAGGAATATTCAAATATTGTTCAATTTATTAGACCGGTTAAATAATGCCTCTCAAACAAAAATCAATTCTTTCAAGACTTTAGTAAAAATAGTGCGGGGGGTACAATGCTGCGTCAATGTAAGTTGTTTGTGTAGGTTTTATAAAGAAATACTCCGGATCACTTGAATGAACTATTTATTAGTTTTCAGAAAGAACAATATAATTTCAACAAGGCACATACCGCCATGACATGACAACGGTAGCTTGATAGCTAATAATTTGTTTACAGTATTGCCATCTTAAGAATATAAAAACTTTGAATATTGCATTATATATTATATTACAACAGTTTGTGTGGGACGAAAGCACAATGTCACACAAAAAAGCGATAGTGGCCCTAAATCAAACTTTACAGGATATACGAAACAATACAGACATTATGGGAGGAATGGTTGTATTACTCGCTGGTGACTTCCGCCAAACTCTACCAGTGATTCTGAGGGGCACACCTGCAGTTGAAATCAAAGCCTGTCTCAAGTCGTCAAGCTTATGGGCAAACGTCAAGAAATTCAGCTTTACGACAAATATGAGAAAATATTTCTCCCAGCTGTACCAGGCGACGATTAATGAAAATCTGGGATTAACCAACATTGAGAAATTCCAGTATTTGTTGGGATGCCTCAAGTGAGAAGCTTTACAGTTAGTAAATGACGTTGATACAGGACATTATGCTTATACACTATTAAAATTGGAGACGGGCGGTTAGAAACAGATGCCGAGGGCTGTGTTTCACTAAAGGGGGATTAGTAATTTGGTGCAGTGATACGGAAGTGATTGCTAGCGTTTACCCAGATCTACGAAGAAATATAATAGAACTTTACTTCAGGTTTTCCAATCAAGTGAATGGAGACAAGCCATTGTTTGATAAAGGTGAGCACCAGTTCTTTGCCTCGTGATAACTGGATCAAGATTGTATTATTATTGACATAACAAACATGAATAAAATGAAGAGAAAAAAAAGTACACTAAGCTACACAAGCACAACACCCTATTACTGTATTTTATTAAGTGCTTATTACATTAACTATAGTGATGAAATTACATGCACAGCATACTGCTTCTAACTTGTATGATGCACAATATGTGTACATAGTTTACTTTTTATTAGTTATATTGTCACTTAGTACCACTCAGAGTTTGTCACTACATTGCTACTTCACTCACTGTTTGTTACTGTGCGTCATACTTAAACTTAAACTCAATAACAAAGTCATTCTGTTAACAGTACATGACTCATGGAGATGTTCTAACATGAGCAAACTGAGCAGAGAGCCTTGGCACGCCTCGTGCGAAGGCGAGTTGCTGATGTGAACTGCCGTTTTGCGGTGGTGCAGGGGCATATTCTCCTCACTGCGGGTCGCCTCAGGTGCCCTTGGACTTTGGGTAGCACCGGAGGCGGTGGCTCCTCCCTCCTGTTGAGTGGAGCCGAACTCTACTGCAATCTCTCGGGGTGGCTGAAAGCAGGTCTCCCTGCTATGCGGGGTTGCGTTGGGTGCGCGAGCTCATGTGCAGTTTCACTGGCATGGTTTACTGGTATATTCCCATTTCATGGGGTCTTGTTTAAGGTGGGGTAATTTAATATATTCTTCCAGGTGCATTATGGTATCCAGGCATCCGCCTTATTATATAAGACGTAACATTGGCTTGGGTAGCTGCAGTTCAGGACTGTATCACTTGTAGGGCACATGGCACGCACATGATACGTAGTTGCAGCAAATAAAAGTAGTCTATATGTGCATCATGCATTAAACCCTCCCCCCTTCCCCAGCCTTCTCGTGACGAAGGATCATCACGTGAATTTTTGTGTGTGTAGGTGATATACTGTCATCTTAATGTGGGCGGCTTTCACTTCTGTCTCAACAACCGCTCTGCGCGGCGCTGAGCAGGTGGCGTGCTAAGGGCTTTGTTGGCCCCCTGGGGTGTTTGTGTTGTGTGGAGGGAGTAATGGGGGGTTTTGTGTGTGTTTCCACAGCCCTTCAAGGGAAGAGAAAAGATGCGATGCTCACAAGAAACAGTTGAGGGCTGTAGTTACTTATACATAAACAATTCACAGTTTATCCTGAAAAGTTAAATTAACAGCATTCACATAACTTTTAAGCACTGGGGTAAGTAGGGTATTTACAAGCTCAAACTCACATGGGGTGTGTTGAATGTATCTTTCTGCCTGCCCTGGCACTGAAGGCGTGGTAAAAGCGGCTTGCTCTGTAGTCTCCTATGGGTCGCAGNAATGTATCTTTCTGCCTGCCCTGGCACTGAAGGCGTGGTAAAAGCGGCTTGCTCTGTAGTCTCCTATGGGTCGCAGTACCGGCGCACTTTACGTGTAACAGGTTTGACTCTGGAGAGGGTACATAAAGCCTTCCAAACCTTATGTCCCTGTGATTTAATACTTAAACTAAGCTACGCGAGTTAACTGAAAACCTATATACATACGTACCTACTACAAATTCGTACAGGTCACCTACATTTAAGAAAAAAAACACATGGCACTCAAAAGACACATATTAGTACTCAAGTTATTTACAAAGATAATTTTTCAGACAGACAGNAAAAAAAACACATGGCACTCAAAAGACACATATTAGTACTCAAGTTATTTACAAAGATAATTTTTCAGACAGACAGTTTTTAATAGGCAGACTTCCACCTGTTCCTAGTCCTTCCTTCTTATGCAGTTTGTGCTTCCTTTCCCCTTGGGGGGAGTTCGGGGAAACGCCAGAGTTCAGGGTTGCTGTTCAACGGGTAGGCGTATTTTTATTGGAGTACTTGGTCACACTGTCCTACATTTATTTCATGTAAGGAGACGCACTGTTTGTTGTTTCACTTGTTAGCACTTATAGTCTCCATTTAATCACAAGATTTATGATTATGTCGTCTCTGTCATCTCAGCTTCTGACCCTTATTTTATTAACACTAACTGGTCTATTAACAAAGTCACTGTCTTTACGGAGCTTCTACAGCTTTCTGGTTAATTTACTGCTGTCCCAACTTACACATTGTTCGATACACTGTCAGTATTTACACTTGACGTGGCACTTACTGTCGTTAACTGTCACTGTCTCTGGTAAAGCTATTTGTGGTTTTCCTACCCCCTCTTCTTCACTGTCTATGCATTCAGGTGTTTAGGGGTGGCACTCGTTCTGCGGTTTCTTAATTTCGCATGCAGTGGGTATGGCCACACAAAGATCCGGGTGGGTCACCATGTGGTTTCCCGGTACCTGCCGACCTGACTTTGGAGGGTAGTGCGGCAGGCTCGCGGTGGCAGCAGCTCATGTCTCGGGGCCGGATCATCGATCTGCAGTGTTTTAGCATCACTCTCTGCGTCTGCGGACTCCGCTGTCCGGAGTTCAAACTCCTCTTGCTGCACTATGTGTTGCCATCCGGCACAGCGACACAGCCGAGCTCGTCTGGTTGGATTGACTCACGAGGAGGTGACAAGGGAGGTTGGTCCTAGTCTTCTTCAGCTAGCCTTGCCATCGTCAGGTGTGGTTTCAGGTAGGTGCCCAAATGTTCTCGGTCCTACGAGGACCGCCACAATAGCTTGGACCCACTTATCCTGGAGTTACTGCGCCCCTGGATACATCTTCATTGCGTGTACCTGAGGGGATAGAGGAGAGCGATCTGTACGAGCCATACCATGTCACTGGGGGTTATGCTCTTGCAGGCACGGCGCTCACTAGCTTTTACAGCTCCACCTCCCTCTCTTCCTTGGGTTTCTGGCTTTGGAGACCTGGGTTCAGGGCTGGTTCGTGTTCTTGGAGGTCTGGTTTTGGGCTCTCTGAAGGGGTTCGGCTTGGGCTCCGTCTGGTGCTTATCCTCTTCCTCTTCTGCCCGCTCACTGGGGGTGACGTCGGCGGGTTTTTCAGTGCCAGGGGAGCACACCCTCAGCTGCCCCCTGGTCGCTTTCCTTACTCGTCCTCGTTCATCTTCGGCCCAGTAGACATTTTCTTGCCTACCGACAATAGTATAGGGACCCTCCCGCAGAATTTGTCATGGCCGTGGCTGAGAGGGTAATTTTTGAGGAGGACCTTGTCTGCTACGTCAAAGGTCCTGACTCCGGTCTTCGGCTTTAGGTACTTCTCCTGTGCCTCCTGGGCTCGTCGTTTGTGGGCTCGAGCCTCCAGGCGGACAGTTTCGGGTTGTGAGAAGATGGTTGGCTCGCTCTCCCACTGCCAATTGCCTGGGTGCCTTAGGGTTTGTCCCAGTATCAGTTGACTGGGGGAGGTGTTGATCACCTCATTGTTCCTGCGCCGCAAGGTGAATAGGATGTCTGGGATGTGGGTATCCCAGTGTTTGTGGTCCTCTCCCACTCAGAGCAGAAGGCTTTTCTTCAACTCTTAGTTGCGCCTCTCCGTGGGATTGGCCTGAAGGTGGTACAGCGGGGTTGTCAAGGTCTCAATCTCCCATTGGTTATACACCTTCTGCCACAGTTTGCCAGTGAATTGGGTCCTGCTGTCCATCAAGATCACCTGTGGGTATCCCCAGCAGGGAAATATCTCTGTCTCAAACTTGTGGACGATGCCTCTTGCTTTTTGGTTGGGAAGGGGAAGCTTCCACCCACCTTGGTGCTCCTGGGGTATGGCCCTATAAGGTCTGCGGCTAGGTGTGACCATGGGTTCTGAGGATGATGTGGACGTCCAATTTGTCTTGATACTGGGTAGGCTTTGTGATGGCAACACACTTCACAATCTGTGATGTACTGCCAAACATCTTGGCTCATTCCATTCCAGATGTAACGTTCCTCGATGCCACGTAGGGTTTCCTTCACACCCAGGTGGCCAGCGTGACAGTTGTCATAATGGTATTGACAGATATCGGCGCGGAGCGTAGCCGGCACCCATATCTTCCTATTTGCTCCTGGGTTTCCATTTCTCGCCCACATTATCTCACCCCTAAGTTCGTATCTCTATGCGTGCTCTCGTAGTAGCCGCTGGATGTGGCGGTCTTGCTGTTGGTAGGTTCCCAGACGATGACGGCTGACCTGGAGTTGTTGCAGGCGGAAGCTCTCTTCCGGGCTGAGCGGAGGTGGGGGGAGGGGTCATCCGCTCCCAATGTTCCTCGTTCTTGGTTGTCTGGTTGGCGGGAGAGAGCGTCTGGCAAATTGTTCAGGCGTCCAGGACAGTGTTCCACTTGGAAGTCAAATTCGGTGAAGAACATTGCCCACCTACCGAGCTTGTCTTTGGTATCCTTGGACATCTGCAACCAGGTGAGGGTCTTGTCGGTCCTCAGGATGAATGGTTTGCCCTCTAGGTAGTAGCGGTACCTCCGCATAGCCCATATCGCAGCAAGGCACTCCTGCTCATTGCTGTAATATTTTCTTTCTGTCTCGTTAAGACAGATGCAATTACTTGTGGTATCTTGTCTTTGGTTCCTTGGAACGGGATGGCTCCCAGCCCGTCCTGGCAGGTGTCTGTCTGCAGTATCAGGGGCCGGCTTTCTTGTTGCCGGTGTAGCACGGGGATGTTCTGGAAACTGCTCTTCAGGTTATGGAAGGCTGACTGCTGTTCGACCCCCACTTCCATCTATCTTCCTTTTCCAGTAGGGGGTTTAAGGGAGCCATATGCTGCGCTACGTCTGGAATAAAATTCTCACAGCTTGTTGTACAGGTCCATCTTCGTAATTGCCTCTTTGTGGTGGGTTCTTGGGTCTCCAAAATGGTGCGAATACTGGTTGTTTGTGGGTAGTTGCCTTCAGGGGTGACTACGAGGTCGAAGTAGTTTATATTTGTTTTGCCAAAGTGGCTCTTCGACAATTTACAGATGAGCCTGTGGATTTCGAGGCGTTCCAGCACCTGTTGCAGGTGAGTATGGTGTTCCTCCCACGAGTTCAAATATATTATCACGTCATCTAGGTAGGCAAAATAAAACTGGCCCAGGTAGCCGACAAGTACTTCTGCTGACATCAGTCGTTAAAAAGTAACGGGGGCGTTTTTTGGGCCGAAGGGCAGCACTTTAAACTGGAGTGTTTCTCCCTCTGGTGTGGTAATTGTGATATATTTTTGGCTATCTGGGTGCACAGATATTCGCCAATATCTGGCTTGCATGTCCAGCGTCAAAAAGATTTTGGACTTTCCCATATCCCTCAGCATATGCGCAAGGTTGATAACTGGCGGTGCGATAGGGTGAGTGATGTCATTTAGGGCTTAGTAGTTCATGCAGAACCGTAATTCCCTGTTTTTCTTGGGCACAAGTACTACTAGTGAATTATAGGGTGCGTCTGAAGGTTCTACCATTTCCCCATCCTTCATCACCTGGGCCTCATTCAAAATACTCTCTCTTGGCGGACACCTTTTAAGGGAAGCAATAAATCGGCTTGTTTTCGGTAAGCCAAATTTCATGCTGGATATTCCGGGTTTGATGTAGGGGTCCTCCATGTCCGAAGGCACGGGAATACTTTGTAAGTATGTCATATAGCTGTCTAAACTTGGCTCTTCGAGTTGGTGATTTATTGACTTTCCTTGTCGCCAATATAAATTCTGTATTTGCCACAGTCAATGATACATCCTTGCTGGCGGAGCCAAGGCTGGCCTAGTATGATTTCTTCGCCTATTTGTGGGGCCACTAAAAATTCTGCCGAAGTAATTTTGTTACCCACACAAATTTCTAGTGTGGTTGATCCCTCTACTTTCAAGATCTTGTGGGGTTGTGCCATTCGCACGGGTTTGACTCCCTAGCTGTAAGTGAGCTTGTTGGTTGTCAGTCAGGAAGTCACTTCTGATGAAATTGCAGGTGGTGGCTGAGTAACAGGGCTGAAGCTCTCCTTTTGTTGACTTTGACCTCAATGCGTGGGGTCTGGGGGAGGGTATGATTCACTCATTAGCATTTGAATAGAGTCTTGGGGTCGAGGGCCGGCGGTAATGGCCCGCTGCACACCACGGCTTCAATTCCTGACCGCTTCTCTCTCTTCACCATATTTCCCAGTTCAGCGCTGGACACTCTGTCTCTCTGTTCGTCGGGCAGAACCAGCACGTAGGAAGCACCGTGGTATGAGGAGAGGGAGGGGGCACGACCTTCGCTCGGCCTAGCATCCTCCTTCCCCCTTGTTTCCTGGGCCTTGTCTAGTACTGTCTGTGCTTTAAAGTTTTGCTCGCATTCTCTTGCTCTCTCCACGAGTACATCAATGGTTTGCAGGTGCGGGATTTGTAGTAAGTTATGGAGGTTGGGTAGGAGCATGTGTGTAACAGCTCTCACGCAGCCATCCTTGTTCCCTTCGGGTATTATATGATTGTACATTTATACTTTGCTGCGTATAAATATGTCGGCTCCTTCCTTTATTCCTTGGTGCAGGTGTGAAACTCTGTAGTCAGGCAGGCGAGGATCTTTTCTCCAGAGAAGAACTGGGTTGCTAATCGGTTGCGGAACTGTACCCATTCAGTGATGAATTCACCGTACCTGGCCCACCATTCTTGAGCTTGTCCACTCATTTGTTTTCTTGCTTGGTGACTCATTGTTTAGGGGATAATTCGTTCCCCCTAAATTTTTGTTCACATTCCTGGATGAAGGCAACAGGGTCTTCTTGGGGTCAACCCGCGAACTCTGGCAGCTGCGGGCTGTCTGAGTTTTGGGTTGGTCGGACTGTGGGTGCCTGGGTTATCCGGTCTGTACTGTTCGGTTTGTTGACACATTGTACGATAGTGTACAATTCCGGGGCGGGTGAACCTCTCGATAGGCCACCCTATACAGCTGTGGTTAAAAGTCTGGTTGCAGATGATACACCTTACAGTGTTGATGCCGCAACCTGGACACGTGATCGAGTCGCATTGGNCCTCGAGTCCAGGTTGCGGTCCAGATCGAGTCGCATTGGACACCTTGCTGTTGTTTGCACTGTTCACATCAGAACTCTAGGCCTTCGGTATAGCGGGGTTCGTCGATCCACCCCAGGCAGTGGTAATGGAATCGACCTTGGCAGTGCGTGCACTCAATTAAGAATTTCCCAATGCTATTGCACGAGGAAATGCGGCACCTTGTATTGGAGTTGTTGGACTCCATGGCAGTGGAGGTTTCGACAGTGGCGGTATCGTCTCCCACTTCAGAGCATCTGCTCAATTGTGGCAGGCTCTATGTGTACTGAAATAGCCTTTGGTACTTAACAGTTTGACATACTTTATTTTTAGCCTGCGTGCCAATTATAACACAACTCAGATTTCATAGATTAGTGGGCAAAATCCTTCACACCACCTTCTAGATGCACCATTTTTGTAAAATGTTGGTCCCTAAACTTAGATGTATTACACAGAGTTAGCTACCTTCTAGATGTGCATGATGAAATGCACCAATCTTAAACACCAGTAAACGAAAAGTTAAAAATTGTTTTTTACCTTTGTTTAGTTAAAAAGTTTCACAAAAAAGTGATGAAACTGGCTCTTATACATGGAAATTTTTATTACAGCATTCAAGTGTGAATATTTTAGTATTAGTAATTAACTTTTGGAATGTCCTTACACTCGCTGACTTGCCTATGGGCATTCAATATGTTTATACTTGTTAAGTATATTACAGCCTTTTTTGTTGTGATATGAAATAATAAAAAAGTTTGACGAAGGAGAAAAATTATTTTTTGAAACCAAACAAAACAAGCCTTGGGTTGTAGCATACCCGTATAACTATTCTCGGACCCAGAATTCAAAGATAATGTAAATGTAATCATTTATTCATCCATTTGTCCCAGTATAACCATGATTTAGTTTGTGTGTGTGTTTTTATGCATGTGCATGTGTATGTGATTTTATTTTTATTGTTAATTGTAATTTTGAAGTTTTATTGTACTTGAACATCACTAAAATTAAATTATTCTTGTGTAACACAATTTTTATCTATAATTATTCCAAATGTAATAATTAATTTAATATTAAACACTCATCTGATTTTTTTCAGGATCCTGTCACAAACATTTGCAATGCAACAAATAAGCAATTGTTTCAGCTGGTAGAATGGGCTAAAAGTATTCCTCATTTCACATCGCTTCCAATGGAGGACCAAGTTCTTCTTCTGCGGGCAGGTAGGTTGTATATTAATGTATGACAAAATAGCAATATCAGTTCCGTCAGTACGAAAATTCTCTTCAAAGATTTGAGTTGACAACAAAAATGAATAAAATACAGCTTAACTAGAATGGAACTATTGCATGTTTCCCATTAAAAACAGTGAGGAAGATGATCCCAGTTAGCTATGTTGACCATGACAGTCTTGTCTGCTNATTGCATGTTTCCCATTAAAAACAGTGAGGAAGATGATCCCAGTTAGCTATGTTGACCATGACAGTCTTGTCTGCTGTTAGCCTGAAATTGTCTTAGTTGCTCGTTGAAATACTTGCAAAAAAAGGTATCCCAATGACTCATTATTTTACGATTCTTGAACAGTATTCATTCAATGAAGTTACACATCTCCATTTTGCCCGTTTTCAGTACTCGACCACACACACAAATAACTGGTAACACNATTGCATGTTTCCCATTAAAAACAGTGAGGAAGATGATCCCAGTTAGCTATGTTGACCATGACAGTCTTGTCTGCTATTAGCCTGAAATTGTCTTAGTTGCTCGTTGAAATACTTGCAAAAAAAAGGTATCCCAATGACTCATTATTTTACGATTCTTGAACAGTAGTCATTCAATGAAGTTACACATCTCCATTTTGCCCGTTTTCAGTACTCGACCACACACACAAATAACTGGTAACACNGTCATTCAATGAAGTTACACATCTCCATTTTGCCCGTTTTCAGTACTCGACCACACACACAAATAACTGGTAACACTGGTAATTTAATGTAAATTACAATTGAAAAACATTGAAGGGCAGTGGTCTGTGAATAGCACAGCCATAAATGAAGTTTTCTTGTACATTTGTGTTGCACAAAACCTTGACCAAAAAGTCGTACCAAGTAAAAATAATTGGGCTTAAATCACGTGGTCCGTAATTAAAATTTTGCAGAATTTACTTAGAAAGATGCATAGTTAATTCACTAATGATTATTAGAGCCTAGAAATTTTCGCGAACAAAATAGTGCAAAGTACTGAGAAGTTACATTTATTTGTGAAATTCTGTAATAATTCCCATATTTGCAAAACATTGAAGAAATTGCTTGTTTAAGTGTATCTAAAACCACAGTGCAAGCTTCTTTTACCAAGAAAACTCTTAGAAACATTCAGTTCTACAATTTTCCATTTGCTATACAGCATTATCTCTTATTTACTTGACATATATGTGGATAACAAAACTATTTGCGTGGTGATCATGTTGTTGACTATAAAAACGTAAACGAAAGTTAGTCACGAGAACAATTCACAAATTGATTGGTAACAAGGTCAAAAGATTATAGTTGCTCATACAATTCAATATATATATCACGCTGAATCGCTATAGTGCTTGTTCAGTGGCAGAATAATGCTTACGTGTATTTTTTTTATCAACTAACATCTCTAACCAAAAATGTTGGTGATATGATGAAAGTAAATAGTACGTTTATATTGTCCGTCTCATATAACTTGGCAAGATTATGACAGTCAGTGAGTGCCAATTTGAAGTATACGAAACAAACAGTGCCATTTACAAAATCCTGTATCAGTTGATGCACAAACGAACAAAAGTTAATATTATGTTGGCTATTCTGAGTGCGCTGCCGATGCACATCAGACAAGCTGAAAATACGCAATAAGAAAGAGTTCCCAGATTAATTAATACATTTTATTTTACGTGGTCACAAAACAGTGATTGTTACAAACTAAACTTCATGATAAAGTAGTAATGTATAGGTGTTCAAAATAAAATGCACAATAAAACAATCCGTACCCAATAAAACGCAACTTCAAAACCTTGAGATTTCTTTTCACGGCGTATCCGCACTCTCCATCCATACTTTCCATACGTGCTTGATATTAATTCCAAAAGCATACAGAAATATTGCATGGTATTGTTGAATTATTTTTTCGAATAATTTGNTACGTGCTTGATATTAATTCCAAAAGCATACAGAAATATTGCATGGTATTGTTGAATTATTTTTTCGAATAATTTGACTAAATATATTTCATATTCGTGTTGCTTCGAGCCAGTAATAGAAGAAAAGTCAACTTTTAAAAAGACTCGATCAATAAGCAGGCCAACATGCTGCTATCCGGTGAGTAATGCTCTCGGCTCACAACTTGCCATGCCATGCGCGCCATCTATCCGCTTTTTCCCGAAGCATTACCAACCACAAAAAAAATAGCTTTGGTGTGTAAAATAACAAATTTACGAACAGATACTAATAGTTTTATTTTTCCGAGAGCTCTGCATAGTTTTAAATGTAACATATATTTTGTTTATTAGTAATATTGGGATGGTAATTGTTAGTCTAGTCTACGTCCATTACACGCCATGTTGTTCTCTCGCAAACCCATTTCATTGTTTCCTTGTTGTTACTATATTGTATTATTAAAACGAAGAAAGTGGGACGCACGTGAATAGTTTTTAAGAAATTCTTACGTTATTCCATGCCACATATTTCCAACTCGAATTGTTTGGTATCATATCAGTAATAGCAGAATTGCTGATTTGCAATAGTCATTGGTGAGTTGTTGGCGAATAAAAGTGCGTCGTCAATCAAGTTTCCCGAATTACTTTTAGTTCCAGTTATATTAGCTGTGACTTCCAAAGAATGATAAGAACTACAACTACCGTCTTGCAAATATTAACCCAAATTCGCTGTCTTCGACAAATTAAAAAAGAGTTGGCAAATATTAAATTTTTTGCAAGGTTTTATATTTTTACTTTTATAACCTACAAATTTTTTTAGGCAGAGGTAAGTCTAAAATAACTTACAATTTGTTTAGCATTACAGTACAATGGCAAGTGGATTAGTTGACAGGGTGTTGATAAAATATACAGCCTCCACTTGACGCACCAGCTGATTGCAAAAGGATACATAAACTTAAAGTAAACATTGGTCCTACTTCCGTCGAACTGTCAAAATCTTGCCGAGTTACATGTGACGGAGAATGTAACGCAGAGGAGTATTTTTTTTTAGGAATATAAATACTGCCGACTTTACTCGTGCTTTGTGGTTAGGTTCAGCAAACACTGCATTTGAAACTATTGAGCGAGGGTGGTGATTGTAGTCTGCTTATCACACCGCAAAACCGGTTTAATGTCATAAATAGTTTTTAGATTGTACCCGGGAGTTTGAAAGTTTGTTTTATAAACTCGTCAAAGTGCAGAATTGCGGTGTAAACGTTAAGTGGGCAGGAAAAGACAAGCGCCTTTACACTGTCGTGCCGTAAATACAGTGATTTAGTGATGGTGGAGGGCATAAAAAATAATAAAGACAACTGCATTCGAATCAAATTTGTATGATTTTCATATTGCCAGGAAAACAAAAACAAATACGTTTCTCCCACTTATTTGTACAAACATTTTTAGTATGTAAGAGTATTTTCATTTTATCTAATAAAATAATTACTAGTATTTTGTAGTTAGGCTGTGGATTTGTGTTTGAGTAATATTGAACTGAATTTGAATTTAATTAAAACTTGATCTACAAATGAACAAGTGCTGTAAAAATCCTGTAAAATCCACACTAGCAAATGTTCTTGGGCAGTTTTAAATGTCTTACTAAATTACAAGATTTATTGTACAAAAATTACTGTGATGTGACTGTGTGTTACATGACAAGTGTGCTATTGTAAGGTTGTCCTTTCAGCCTTATCGTCAAATATTTTTGAATGTTTCTCACTTAAATATGTACTGATTAAAAGAATGAATAACAAATTCCATTTAGTTCAAGTGAAATTGTTGCAAAAACAACAGATTGATGTTCTAATAATGATGCATGCATTATTTTGCTGTAAAATTTAACTAAATTAAATTTTGTTTTGGCAAAATGGTGAAATTTTAATTAATAAATCAGCTTATTTTATTTACCGTACAGTTGGGCCTTAATAATTATGTATGGATGTTGAGACTTTGAATTAATGTAGATAACAAAGGGAATTTTGGTGGCGGGAGTATGGGCACTCCTTACACAAGCTGCTCCACAAATGGTTTTTGTTGTAGTTCAAATTTCTGAAACAATATCAGCTTACTAAAGGACCCCTCGCGGTTTCCAGAAATAAGGTCGTAATAACAGGTTGGTCACAATAGATATTTTGGTAAATTTTGGACTGATTTTGACTCGCCCCCAACTTCTATACAGTAAAATTCTGTTTCAGCGTACTTCACATTAACACATCTTTCACTTTACCATAAGATTTTCAATTACTGCCCAAATACCCTTTGTAAGCTATGTAAAAATATTTCACTTCAACATACAAAATTTAGATTAACTTTCAGTATAACTANCCAAATACCCTTTGTAAGCTATGTAAAAATATTTCACTTCAACATACAAAATTTAGATTAACTTTCAGTATAACTAAGATTATTTTTATCTTGTATCTTACAAAATAGGATTTATTAAATGCCCATATGCTGGCTCTATCTAAAATAATTTATTTTTTAACCATTTCCAACCTAAATCTGGTTTTGTTTACCAATATGACATAAAACATTGTGCCATTCTGATTGCCGAGGAGGCCGCTGTGGCTGAGCGGTTAGCCTGCTTGCCTTGCACCAAGGTGAACCGGGTTCAAACTCCAGCCGGGCCACTCCCGGATTTTCGCATGTAGGAATTATGCTGGACGATGCTGCTGGTCAGCAGGTTTTCTTGGGGATCTCCCATTTCCCCCGTCCTTTTATTCCGACGCTGCTCCATACTCACCTCAATCACCCTCATCAGCTCTGAAGATCTCGCTGTTAAGAGCCACCCGAATCTCTTCACTCACCCACTCACCCCATTGCCGAAACGCAAAGTTTCACTCGGTACATTGTTTACGTATACGCTGCAAACAATTGATTCTAGCTGTCGACTCTCAACACTGTTGATCCTCATGTGTTGATTAAAATTAATGGTGTTGACACGAAATACCATCTTGAATTGTTTTGTATATAAATACTATGTGAATATATAAATAGCGAAGCTGAAAATACATGTTTTGGTACCGCATCTCATAACTTACTGTAAACTCCGTTATGAGAATGTCTTTGTAAAATTGTTACTCATAAAAGTTTAAACAAATTAATTTTAAGACCTTAATAACCTATAAATGCATGTCAAACTGTGTATTTTTTTATGTTGAATACAGTGTTCAAACATGTCCTGCATAAAATGAAAATTATATTTATATGAAATATTAATTTAAATCAATAAGTAGACATCTTATGTATAAAATTATACCCCAGAAGCGTAAACTTTATACCCCCATGTTGCCAAAATGTTTAGTAATATANGACATCTTATGTATAAAATTATACCCCAGAAGCATAAACTTTATACCCCCATGTTGCCAAAATGTTTAGTAATATAGTATAGAGCGGCGTGCTTTACAGAGTGCGGTCAATTTTCTACCGCTTCTTGCAGGAAAAATTGAGGATTTCTTACTNATATAGAGCGGCGTGCTTTACAGAGTGCGGTCAATTTTCTACCGCTTCTTGCAGGAAAAATTGAGGATTTCTTACTGAAGGATTAATTTATTTCAAAAGATAACTACTTTTGAATAAACTTCCTTCAGTGTTATTTGTTAAGGGTAAGTGGTGTGATTTTTTTCCAAAGGAAGCTTTACCAATTAGTAATCATTGTGTACTATTTTCAAACCATGCATTACTTCATGTTTGCAGGATGTAATTTGAGCATTCTTATTTTGTTACAATTTTCCCAGTCAGTGGGCTGAATCAGGTTCGTTACGGGATGAAGGTCTTAATTAAATAAAAGTGTTTGTTATAATTTTGTAATTTTATTTAGAATAACTACAAACAAAATTCTCTCAACCCTAATTCTCACAAATTATCACTTACTGTTTACAGTTAATGAATTCAATCAATACAATTTACAATTACCTCAAAGAAATTAATGTAATTAAATGATAAAAAATCAGTACCAATAGGCAGTGTATCAAAACCTATTCAATTATTTTATAAATTGTTAATCCGTATTACATGTTCGTTCAGTCTTACTTCAATTTAATCCAGGTCCCACCAGTCAGCAATGTTTCAGAGNTGTTAATCCGTATTACATGTTCGTTCAGTCTTACTTCAATTTAATCCAGGTCCCACCAGTCAGCAATGTTTCAGAGTACTCAGAGTGCCCTCGCGCACAGTAGCTTTCACTCTTCGGGTTTCACATCCTCTCGTCTGTTCACACCACAAACACCTCGTCCACCGTCGCCGCATAACCTCCCATTATCGTCAGTCTCCTTCGCCAATGTCTCTCGCTACACCATGCGTAGCTCGAATACAGCACTCGGACAATTGGTTTCCACAGAAAAACTGCTGATCCTTGGACCACTGGAATATTTATAGGGTTGTGGGCCATCGCCCAGAAATTTCTCAAAATGCCTNTGTTAATCCGTATTACATGTTCGTTCAGTCTTACTTCAATTTAATCCAGGTCCCACCAGTCAGCAATGTTTCAGAGCTCCTTCGTGCACAGTAGCTTTCACTCTTCGGGTTTCACATCCTCTCGTCCATTCACACCACAAACACCTCGTCCACCGTCGCCGCATAACCTCCCATTATCGTCAGTCTCCTTCGCCAATGTCTCTCGCTACACCATGCGTAGCTCGAATACAGCACTCGGACAATTGGTTTCCACAGTAAAACTGCTGATCCTTGGACCACTGGAATATTTATAGGGTTGTGGGCCATCGCCCAGAAATTTCTCAAAATGCCTNACGGAACATTACAATATGGCGCCCAACTGTGCGGCATTAAAATAAATATAGTGCGAACGTTTCCCACAACGGAACTATACACCATGTTGTAATGGCTTAAAAATAGGATTTTCAGTATGAAGTACTTTCGCTGCTAAGTATAAAAGTTGAGGCTTTATTCATGTATGTTATACATAAACATTTGCACATTTTTTTGCATAAAGTCTGTACAATTGTCTGTGCTGCAAAAATTAAACTTTTTTAAAGTAAATATAAATTAATTTTAGGAGCCAGTCATTTTCTGAAAAAAGTTGATGCATTAGATTTATATACTTTGCCATTGATTGCCACCCAAAATGTTATAAAAACATTGAGTATGCAAGGTTTTACGAAGCATTGTAAGGCCATGTTCTCAAATCCAAAAATTACATGTATAGTGGACTCCCTAGCTACTGTTTTTCAGGTGACTGTCAAACATTTCCTTAACTGCAGGATTTCAGTAGATGAGGGTTTTGACATGTACATCAATAAAATACAACTTCTAAACTTATTAGACTTCATGCTGAGGAGAGCTATACATTACCTGTGAATAAAGTGTAACTACTAAACATAATAAAAATTAGAATTAAAAATGTATTACTGTAAATAATACATTAAAACTAGTTGTGTGCGGGAATGGAAATTTGCCATTGGGAAAAATTTGGGTGGGAAACTTAGATTTTCCGCAAGAATTCGGGAAAAATATTTTAGGTTAGGTAAAGAAGTTTTTGGTTTGCTAGACATAGTGAATAACATTTTATCATTACTTTTTCCATTAAAACAAAAAATAAACATACAATTATGATTCTATTAAAACAAAAAATAAACAGAGTAATGACTGTATGTGCTAAAAATTTGAGGGTTTTATATTTTTATACACTTAGTTGTTGCACTACGAATTAATCCTCTGGGTTTGGAGCACTTCTTTAAAATACTTGCTTCAATTTTAATAGGAAAATCCCTTATAATATTTTTTAATTGATAAAAAAATTGGACTTGCATGATAAAACAAAATTGTCACTTTAAATTTGTTTAAAATTATTGCCTTAATGTTTTGAGTTTGCTGTTATTTTCTCTATAATTTTATGATGTGTACTAAGGAACTTTCACATTTTTTGTTCTATTTTTGGTAGTAAAATGTTTGTACATAGACACAAATTTACTCAAATTAACTCGCAGTGGAAGTTTTAATGTCCACGAACACACACACTTCGAATCAAGGTAGTGCGATCACAGCCAAGTCGCATTGGGCAGATTATGAATGCAATATATCTTATCTGCATGCTAACAAAGCTAAGTCCTCTATCGATAACGCAATGAAAAGTAACTAAGCAAATTAATTATATTTTTCTCATAGCAAATTTGCTACGTTTGGAATTTGTCAACGTCTTGGCGACGAGTGAGCACAACTCCCAATTAATAACACACACATTCCGAATGAGAAAGAGACAATTTGTTGGCGTGTTATGAATAGTTTTAACCAAACCCATATTAAAATACACCATGTTAGATCTGAGTAAAATAGTGAAATATTTGGAGTTGAATTAGACATTCATCGTGCACTAGCTTATTTTTACGTTAATGTTTAAGTTATGTACATCGAAACTTGCGTCCCACATCAATCAGCAATCGTTACTTGCAACTTACGGATGTTGCTCGTATATAAGACAAATTCAGTGCGCACTGTTCACCTTAACTTCATAATAGTCCAAGTTTGCAACCAGTATTTAGTTAATTTTCACACGAAATAAATACGTAGTGTTAACATTACATAATATATGACTTACAAAAAAATTTTTAGCTTATGTAACAAACTTTAAAATCTGTGAATAAGCAAAAATCTAAATTTTCTCGGCAAGATTTGATTCATAAAATCATAATCGCTTACGTAAAGAGTCGATACAAAGCTTCCCGCACGAAACCCGACTTGTATTTTAGTTTAAACAGCCTACAGACGTGAACATAGATTTTTCCCGTAAATATTGGGAAAAAATTATTTTCAGCCCGACGAGGAAATTTTTATGTATTACCAAAATTTATTCCCAAAGTTTGGGATCCCGCATTTAAAACGCCTTTCACCGCAACTTGTTTAAATAAAGAATGTTACAACTCAAAATACTGTGTATAATTTATTGTAATCCATTACCAAATGCAAATCGAATTAAAACTTTCACACCCTCTGAAAATGGAAATAATATGACACCAAACGCAAGCAAAATCTTGGATGTACCGCACACTTGGTCAGCTGAGGGTGCACAGACAGATTATCGACAGGCACCAGCATTGTATTCACAACGGGCGGGACTTTGAATCGGAAGGGTGGTGTTGGGAGAATGGAAACATGTTCCCCTCCCTACTCTACATGTTGTTGATGCCATGCGCGAATGGCAAATGTCTGTCCTTTAAAGGAATAAAATTTATTTCTTCACGTTCTTTAATAATTAATCATTCAAAACTACGTCTTCTGATTTTCTCGTGCACTTACACCTGCCGCAAGCTACGCTGCACTCTGGCACGGTGCTTACCCATTATTAGATGACAAAAGTTGTGGAATATGCCCTTACAGGATATGAATTAATTCAAAAGATGCATGTCTATTGAAATAAATTAATTTAAATCCTCCGATTTTCCCGCAGGAAGTTACTGAAATGAACTTAACACTTGGTAATACAAGTTGCTCAATGTTCAAACAGTTTTTGGTGACAAGAGGAGGTCACATATATACTTCTGGGCATATAATTTTATTTGCAAACATGCTGTGTATTGAGTTATTTAATATTTTGTTTTAAAACCATGTTGATTGTATGTCAGATACAATTAAACACCAACTTTATGTGAAAAACGACCTTTAATCACAAAAGAAAACATCTTTGCAAATAATAATGCCTCATTAAAATGTATTGTGTAACATTTTCAGGTTAAACCATTTGCTTTGAAATACTAGTGATGACAGGTGCAACTATTTTGAGTGCAGTATAATATTGATAAAATTTCTATGATCGCCAGGCGCACTTTATTTGCTCCTTGGCATGTAAGAGGTAAAGGCAAGCGCACACAGCACAGAGATAGAGAAAGAGATATAGATAGAGATAGATAGAGATGGATAGAGAGAGAGAGAGAGAGATAACCACTTCCTCTCTCGTCTGGCATGTGAGGGGAGGTAGCAACATAAAGTCTGACTCGCACCGCGCCGCAGACGTGGGGAGAAAATACGTTGTGCCGCAGAGCAGTGATAATCAACGGTGCGTGTGTCATTTCACATTCTGTTACTACATATTTGCATAAACAACCAGCTTAAAAACAATTATTGCTGAAATTCTTAGGTGACGTGACCAAAAGTTATTTCGATCAATGCAACATCCGATAAACGATAGAAGCGAGTAGCTTTATCATTATTTATATAGTAGTTTTCCCAGGACCACAAAAAATTAACTGTGCATACGGTTTATTGGTACATGCGTTTTTGGTACATCAAGAGTCCACTGTAAATATTGGCTAGCACAACCAGTGAAGGAGGAAGTTGTATCTATATTTAGATATACACTACATCCATTACAATGCTCACCAAGAGAAACACAACATGAAGTAACCAAAATAAATGCAACAAATTCATTTTTCAGCTGATTTCTCCATAATACTGGGCAATATATAGCTCTGGCAAAACTCAGTCAATTGTTGTCTCCACCTTTTGGGCTTGTCCACGTCGGTGGCGCCAGGCCTCTTGGTCTCGCGACCAGGGTAAGGTTCTTCGGATTGAAAATGTCATATTCAGTGCAAAATGTGTGTTACTGGGTTGTCTGGCTGAGGCATCACCACAGGTACTCAGCCTTAGGATGTCTTGCACATCTGGCCGTGATTTCTCCCAGGCTTCCAGGGTAGATAAGGGAGGGTGAAGGACCCCTCGACACGTGAGCCGTGTTTACCTGACAGAGAGGAACACCACAGGCCGCCACCACATCAGGAACCGGAATTATCTAGAGGAACAATAAAATAGGGGTGTGATGCATTTCTTGCCTTTGGAATCTGATGCGAGTTTTGTGCATTGGCTACCTGAGGCATGGCTGTTCAAATCTGCATGTTTGGGAATTCCCAGACTGGCAGGCCATGTATACCCAACAAAAGGGAACACCACAGGCCAACACACATCTACAAGGGGAAGGTTGTTGCCCCATAGCATAGAAAAATGCCAAGTATTCCGCCTGAAATTTAATGCTCACAGAACTGCCCCGGTATTGGCACTTGCCACCATGAGATTGGGCCATGTCAATCACTGAAATAATGGTTCCCAGATGAGCAAGCTGTATATATTCATCAGAGGGGAACACCACAGGCTGGCACTCATCTGTATGGTTAATGCTAGGATATCCTTAGCCAAAATAGTTTTCGTTAGGCTGGACCTTGGGACTTCCCCTCTTTCCATGCTTCGTGTTCTAGAAGAATAATGTCAGCGTGTATGTAGTCAGACGTTGCTTTAATAATCACCTGCATGCTGCCACCAGCCAACTCCCTAATGTATAGTGGAAAGTCCTACAAATTTTAAAACACGCATGGGGTTCCTATTAGGGATGTAACGATTCCACTTTTTTTTATTCTCGATCTCGATGCCGATACCACTCTCGATTCTTGATTCCAAAATCGTGATTCTTTTAGTTACAGACAATTACTTTACATGAGGGTGTGAAATTTAATTATTTAAACTAGGCCTATATTAGTAGTAGCCTATTACTAACGAATAATATAACTCAAACAGTGGGAGCATATTCATATGTAATTCAAAAAAGTTCAAAAGAGGCATGATATAATATTGAAAACATACATATATATTTATGTATATAAATATAGGCCAAGTTAATAGTGCAAATTTGTATGACAAAGTTTTCTCATAAATACACATGTTTACTACAGCTTCTGCAAGTCGTTATTGCTTCTGTTTTTTCAACAAGTGAAAATGCTCTGGCCTTATGGATTTTTTTTCAATTCATATTGTATTATTGTAATTACCATGGCTTGAACTGTATGGAAATTAAATACACTAATGTGTGATAATAGTGAGATTACAACATTTTGAAACCACCTAAATTTGGTTATTTATACTTTGTCTTTGATGGGCATGTGACATGTGGTTGAATGCAAATTTTATTCTCCTGAACTTGTCCACATTGTCCAGTAAATTTCAAGTTTTTTTGTTTCATTTGGTAACAGATATTTGTACTATTCCTTTGTAATAAAGAAAATTATGCTTGGTGAGTAGTGAGGTGGTGGTGGTTGTGGAAAATTTTTACTTCTCATTTCAAATTTAAGGTTGGAATGAGCTACTGATAGCAGCATTCTCACATCGTTCAATCGATGTGAAAGACAGTATTGTGCTTGCCACTGGCGTGACAGTTCATCGCAATGCAGCTCACCAGGCGGGGGTTGGCACCCTTTTTGACAGAGTGCTGTCTGAACTGGTGTGCAAGATGAGAGAGATGAAAATGGACAAGACTGAACTAGGGTGCTTGCGATCCATCATACTCTTCAACCCAGGTGTGTGCATTTACTGTATTTTTCACAGTTGTTGGTAGTTTTTATTTTAAGTAAAATACATATAGTATTAATGAAATTAAGAATGAAACTTTAAATGTGGGTAGAAGCAATAGGGATGAAACTTGAAACTTTATAGTTCAAACATATACAGTCATGTTCAGCTAAACTTAAGTAAAAGTTTGGAGCTTTATGCTGTACATATACAAAAATGTGCATCATTGTATGCAAACAATTTTGTTTTTATTTTAAATAATAATTTTTCTTTCCTTTTTGTAATTTTGCAAATGCTGACTAATTTTGTTTGCATATGTTTAGCGTTGTTAATCAACTCTGCTGTAGTTATATACGTAACTATTGCCTTGGTTTCACCTTAATAAGTAAGTTTTTTGACAGTACATGGGTTTCTACAGTCATAGTAAAACTATCATACATTTTCCACAAAACAAACACAAAAAATCATTATTAGATGACATGGTTTACAATATACCTAAACTGAAAAACACATACATGCATTAACTACTGGTCGATGATTTGAAGTTTGATAGACATGCATCAATATCTACACAATTCAGACTTTCCAATAATTTCCACTAAACAGAACCAATAATAGCTGCCTTATCTTGACGCTATTCGTCTCCCTGTGATATGAGATATAGGGAGGGTCATAGGGTCAGAGTTATTTTTACCAGGCACGGACTATTGGGGCTTTGGGTGTTGAGGGGTAGGACAATAATGTAGTCACTCGGTGTTTCAATTGACTGGGTTATATTGTCTTGAATACTATACACATATACAACCCTGCAATGTGGTACCTTGCAAGTTGGGGACCTTAAGGGCTAATTAACGTACTCG